>WOVY01005673.1:0-130000 GCA_013436015.1 Rhipicephalus annulatus
AAATAAATGCATCGCATTCAATACATCTCAACAAAAAGTGCTTCGAGAGTAAAAAGACTCGAGGAAAACTCCACCGAATCTTTTGAGTTAACGCTTTCGAGCGATAGCGATACAGAAACAGAAGATGTCCGTGGCAAGCCGTGCTATAAGCAACTGGTCTTTCTGACAATTAAACGGAAGAAAAAAATTGTAGGGTCTCTTAGTCTGCCTGTGAAGGGGTTTGAACGAAAGCTAATTAGCTAGCACGCTTCTAGAGGGTGCTGGAGAGAGTGTGATAAGTACAATGCCTGGACAGGAGTCTCTGGAAAGCGAGACGAAGTGGATTGTTGTTGAGCGCCACCTACGGGCACGCGATTTGAGATAGGGAGAATCGAAGCGAACGCGAACAAAAAGAAAAAAAATGTGCGATGAGGTGAGCCGGCGTACGTGGGTAATTCGACGCTGAGTCGTGCTCTCAACTAGGACTGCAAAAATGGCGTCTTTTCCTCTTCTTAATCTCTCCTCTGCTTACGTTAGGGTAGCGCTCGTGCCCCGCGTCTGCCGTCTCACGAAGATTTTTTATTCATTATGCACCGTCATCCTCGAGAAAAGGTAATTAGCCCGGTTGTGGGCAACGTGCCGCCGAGGAACGTGTTGAGTGGAACAGTGTACGGAAAAGAGTTGCTTTGTACGCGCCCTTATCTCGTCCTTGTGAGAGACCCTCGAAAACACATAAAAAGAAAAAAACAAAAGCAAGGGCGCACACTTCTGGGTCAGTCTCCAAGTTGGACAAGCGGCGAGTTCATGCTTGGAGCGAGAAACATGGTTGCTCTAGCAAGAAGAAACGAGAAAGCCCGAGTCGCAGGGCTCTCCAGAAGAAAAGTGGGAAACGTGCCTTTGGCCTCCGACGAGTAAACGATCCAACTGTTGTCTCTACAGTATAGTGCAGGAGTGGAAGATGATTTAGACGCCAACCAAAAGTTTTGAAGAAACCCGACGTTTCGGAACCGACTTGGTTCCTTCCTCAGGGGTGACTGCGGAGGCTACGTGGCAGCGTCGTCTTCAAAACACTCGCGGGGTGGCTAATGACCTCTCTCTCTGTCACTCTCTCTCTCTCTCTTTTTTTTTTTTTTGCCGTGAAGCGCAGTCCGTGTGATTACACTGGGGGAAGGGTTCCGATAGAGCGGTTGATGTTATGGGCTGTCCTCTGTATGTGCCACGACTCGAGTAACAACCTCCTCCTCCAGTTCGGCTCGCTTTCCCAACCAGACAGACTTCTGTCGAATGTTTAGTTTCTAGTGCAGGAGTGTGTGTAGTACAGGACACACGTTCACGTCTCGCAGCTTTGCTGGGAGTGTTATGTTCGTAAACACTCGGAGTCGCTTATGCATTCGCTTAAGATGACTCACGGGGTAAACCATCTTCTGTTTCTTAACCAATTTATCAAATCAAAACAAAATGAGTTTATTAAGAAGCAACCACAAAAAAGCGTACAAAGCATTCGGAACAATAGCCTTCGTGATTAGTGTGTGGTTCAGTAAAGAAATACATACAGAAATACATGAAGATTGGCAACGCACTTGATTGGTCATGAAATGATTGGTTTTGTACAGATTCTGGCTAACCTCCCTGTCCTTCCTCTTTCAATCCTCCTCCTCCTTGGTTTATACAGGTTTTATACGCCATCGAAACTTATGACGTCAAGGTGTCTTGTGTGAGAACTTCAAGGTTGCGCCACAACCCGCACTTCCTTTTCTCGCTTATTCTCGCCTACCAAGTGTCTCCTCGCATTAGGCGGGATGATATTGAAGTTATAAAACATTAACTTAGTGATACGAAGTAATTCGTTTTCTCATTCGCCTTCACTATAAGCGTCCCTTGAGTTTTTGCTTGGTGCAGTGGCTCCAATGCCGCTGTTGCAAGCCTTGAGGCATTCTTTCGCCTTTCCAAATATATGCATATAACACCGTCTCTTTGCCATTCAAGCAGTCGTCTTGGAAAGCCAAGTGCGGCGACGCACAATGCCGGCGTTGAGCCGAGTCGAGGCTAATAAAGAATGAGTTGCTTGAAGAGAGATCGCCTCCCCCCCCCCCACACCCCAAATCCCCGGTTCGCTCCTTTTTCTTGTATTTTCCTCATCTTTAGAATTCATGAGAGGAGAATAAAGGAGGACGGACTTGGCTGTCGAGACACCCCCTCCTCCTTTTCTTCTCTCGGGGTGTCTTCCGCACGTGAGCAATTTGCATCGCTTTGCGACGAAGTAATACTTTTTCATACACAGGCCCTCTCTTTTACATAGGCACAGACACGCTACGAGTCCTTTTCTTTTTCTTACATATCTGTACCGCGTTTCGGTTTCGGAGCAACCCGTTGTCTTTTTCAGTCACAATCCTCTTTTGATGCAGCACAAAACGCGTCGACACGCTCGCTCTCGCGCCAGTGTATGCATTGCAGGTTACAGAAAGCGCCTTCGTACGTACTTAATTTATTCATTCATTTCGAGTCCAGATCCCACAATTTACGGTGGTGCTGGCTCGTTATGTGTTCCTGCCTGTCCTTTTCTCCAAGCGAGACGGAGATGGCACTGGTCGTGCTGTTATCCCAAAAAGAACTATTTTTTCTCCTTTCCTTCTTTATATGGCGGAAGGAGTTTGGAGCCCTTTGCATCGTCTCCTAAGACAATTGTAAGTTGTCTTGAAAGAAGTCTGAATGAAATGAAAGTAGGAAAAAAATTTTACTGCTTCAAAAGCTCTGTTATATCGGGTTTAGTGTCATGAAAGCTTTGATAATTCGCATTTATTACAACTTGAGTGGTAAGTTCTTCGTTAGCAAAGTGTCGTAAAGTGTAGGATCGGGCTAGTTGCTTTTCTTCGCTAAATTGAGAAATCGGCAAAATAAAAAAGAAACGCGTTTCACTAGATTGTGCTTTTACTGTGCGCGCCTCCAGGTACTCAGCTTCGAAAGAAGGGAATAGTAAACATTCGTGAATCTCACGGCGGGTATAGAATCCTACAAATCGAGAAAAAAATCATACCGACCCGGGAAAATGGTCCCTAATCCAGATTTCGAACGAAGCGACGCGCTCTCTTATGCTTTGAATGCCTCCGTTCCTTTAACACTTCTCCTGACACTTTCTCTTAAAGTGTCTGTAGTGCTATCTAATGAGACCTGGGACATGTAAATAAAAACGCCAGACTAGAACTCTCAACGCCAAGCCGGACTGAAGCAAATACAAAAAGACCAAAGGGAGAAAGGCGAGTTTTAGGGTCCGCGCACGCGTGCCATAGTTTCGTACGCTTGATTGAGCCTATCGCCATTTTCTTCTCCGCGCCCCGGGCTCATTCATTCTCCGTGCCTTCTCATCCGCTTGTTTGTGAACGTTCTATCCCTATTTTTTTAAATATTTCTCTTCTGCGTCTGCGGCTCGGTGTTCTACCGTGGTTCTGCCCGTGCGTGCTAGTTTCGCTCCTTCGTTCCTGTCTGAGTTTTTTCCCCTTGGGGAACAATCTCCCTGTCTCACTCTCTCTTCGCCTTCGTCTTCCCTATTTTTTGTATACACTGCTCTCAATCTTTCATTCTTGCACTCACCCCTTGTCCCTCTTAACGTTCGGCCAGGCAAAACTGTCAGCGTGTTCCCTATTAGGGCGCCATCTCGATATCCTTGCATACACTGCCGGTTTACTATACCGTCTCCTCTTTCCCCACAACGCAAGGGAAAGCCAACTGGATGTCTTTCTGGTTAACCTCCCTGCCTTCTCCCTTTTGTTGCTTCCCTCCTCTTTCCCCCACCCCTTTATCGCACGCATCCTCCAAATGCTCAGACAAGCAAGAGTGTCTTCGCCTGGTACTCACTCGTTTTGTGGGACCGGGCATTTCGATTTTCCCGACTTTTTGGAAGGTCTATTTCCAGCGTCTCTGTTTGCTTCTCGTGCATCCTCAGCAACGCTCGGCCTGATCAGATTGTCCCAGTTCCAGTATTTTTTCTCTTTTGTGGAATCATCGCGTCCCTTGCAGTTTTTTGTTTGAGGCAGCGTATTCAGCCTCTCACACTTCCTCCCTTTTAGGGAACTACTTCTTACGATCTTGCTATGTTTTTTTTATTTTTGTAATCACGCTCGCACTTCATTCTTTCCTCACCCTCTCTTTTTTTTCTTCTCTATCTTGCCGTGGTTGTGGCAGCCCGAGCGTCAGACTCAACTCGCGCTCACAACTGCAAGATGATAAATGCCAAACGCTGGAATTTTCATCAGCCACTGGGCGCGACCGGCGAAGCCGGCTCGCGGTCAGACTCTCTGGGAGTGAGCGCGGACACTGCACCGAATTTTTGCCCGGTCGACCACGAGCGGAACCGTGCGTCCTTACGTGTTTCTACAAGCGTAGTGAAAGAGGGAAGAGCAACCGAAAAAATGGTCAAACTGTGTCGCGCATTAGTTGCGCGCAGAATCATTGAAGAGGACGTGCTACGCTGGACGACCATCAAACTAGAGAAATGCCAGCAAGAATTAATGAGCCGTGGAATACGCTCGTGATCACGGTTACCGGTGACTAAAGACGGGACAAAAAAGAAGCGACGTGTTGTTCGAGGTATAGCGCATCCAGGACGGGACAGAGAAGAAAACACAGAACACATACACGGCGCAAACTTTCAACAATGCGGTTTAATCCGAGAAACAGCAATACTTATACCCAAACATGGCGTGCCACAACCACGTGCTAGAACCAGAAAACTGATCTACTGCAACTCATGCGACATTCAAATAATGCATTTCTTGTGGCGCGCCATGTTTGGGTATAAGTATTGCTGTTTCTCGGATTAAACCGCATTGTTGAAAGTTAGCGCCGTGTATGTGTTCTGTGTTTTCTTCTCTGTCCCGTCCTGGATGCGCAATACCTCGAACAACATGAATACCAACAAGCCCGCCGTGCAACCTAAGTGACGAGAGCCCAGCTGATATGCTGCGTCTTTTGCAATGTGACAGATTGCCTCAGTGAAGTTGAACTCGGGCATGTATTCTCGGTTTACTCAGATACAAAGCGATTCAGTAGACGTGTTGTCAATGAGTCACCGTTACTCGTATTCAATGTTTGTCGCTTTCCAACTTGACATCGTGTGGGTGCACTATAGAATCTGCCGTTGTACGTTAGCACGCAGGGTGACGCGCTGCTATGCTCGAGGGTTTGTGTTCACTTCCTGACCATAGTGACCTCATTTCGATGAGCTGATATGCAAGAAACACTTATGTGCTTAAATTACGTGCAGGTTGGGAAAACCAAGCTGGTCGAAATTAATCCAGAGTCATTCAATACGAAGTGTCTCATAATTATATTGTTACACGACAGTCATTCTCTCACCCCCGTGACAATATCAAACTTCTGACTCGTAAAACCTCAGCAATATAAGTTCACCTTCGCAGCAACCCGTTATTTTGCATTGGCGCTTCGGGTCACCTTGGTGGTGGCACACACGTACTCCTCTGATCGCACACGTCGACGCTTGAGATGTGCTGCGCGCAATTTGCGAGCAGCCGCTTCAGAGCGAACACAAAGTCTTCTCCGTAGCTCCCTTCACCATCCTCCGCATAATCTTGCTCTTTTGCCGCAGCGTACCAAGACTAAGATAAAACAAACAAAGGCGGGGCGCACTCAGTTAAGCCCAACCGGGCAAGAACGTGGGCCACGCCATAGTGATGCAAGGGCAGCGACCACCGTGTCGTTCGGCAGGGCCCCGGTTTTGCGTACACGCCAGAATAAGTGGCATAGCCAGCGGGTGTTGCGGGGGAGAGTAAGAATATAGGGAAAGGAAGGAGTTTTCACCGCTCTCGCTTTAATAACGAAGGGGAGAATCGGGAGCGTGGGGAGATGGAAGCCGGAGAAGAGAGAGGTTGGCGTGGCGCGCGTTATGGAAGGAGGCTGCGTATGGCGCGTTGCGGGTCCCACGTGCGCTGCGTAATCATAAATTCCGGCGTTGTTGCTGCGAAAGGAGCAGCTCGGACATGCGGGAACAAAAAAAGAGGATAGAAGATTCGATGAGAGTGTCTTCCCTCTTTCCTGAATGAAACCATACGCTCCCGTCTTCTCTGATTCATTCCCTTTTCCCACTTTCACTGGCTCATACTTCTAGTACGCCTTTTGCCCATTCTCTCTCTCTCTCTCTTTCTCTTTTCTTTCTCTTCTCTTCCCCTCTCTCTAATCTTTATGCCCCCTTCCCATTTCCTCAGCGTAGGGTAGCAAACCGGGCATGTGCCTGGTTAACCTCCCTGCCTTCTCTATTGTTCATCCACCCCCCCTTTTTTCCCATTTCATCCCTTCTGCGACGTTGAATTTGCATCACCAACAGTGCCATGTCAATATAAAGCTGCATAACACTGCAAAACAGCTATTGATGCGTTAAAAAGCAGCACGCCTTTACCACTAGTCGCATTTACCAGACGGTCATACGTGTACGTAGTGTTCCACTCCCGTGATGCTAGCAGATGTGCACCACCTTGTATGGATACATCAAGGGTTACAGTCAGAACGCTTCCATCACCTCCTGCAAGCTGGTCTTCGCTGCAGCCATGCAATCACCTACTACCGCTGGACACGTGACAATATGTTCCATAAGACATAATAAAATGTGTAGGGACACATTTTTATTCACGATAGGGTCGAGCATAAGGTCGTAACATGGTGGGTTGTAAGGCACCAGAGCAACAAACGAGGTGTTATGAAGAAATCAAAGTGTATGTTACAACATGAATAGCGCAAATAAAGCTTCACACATGGAAATAGAGGTACGCTCATTATTCGAATAGTATTTATGAAAATACAATGCGGCTATGTTACAAAGGCATGACACTTCAACGAAGCATCAGTTTTAAAAAAAATAACAAATCTATACATAAACAGTGACATAAGGCTTCTATAAGCCTTTCTTTATTTATAAGCTTGAAACACAAGTGCCAACACAAGACTTAACAAAAAAAAAAGAAAAGAAGGTTGCTCTTGCTGCTCGTGCTCACTCCGCCTTTACCACTGTGCCTGTGTCAGTTCAGTATAATCATAAGTGACTAGCGTTCCTAACCGTAGTTATCACATCATTGTTATTTATTGTAGCTTTTTATGGGCATTTGACTGGTTCATGTTGATGAAAAAGCGCCAAAAGTGAGAGATAGAAACGAATAGGAAATGAAACGGGGTTAGGAAAACTTTGGCTCGGTTGGCTACCCTACAGCGTAGAAGGGGGGGGGGGTAAATAATAAAAAAATAGAGAAGAAAGAAGAAAAGTAAGAAAGAGATGCATGAAGAGTTAGCTTGAAACTACACAACACGAAATCGTGGTGTTAGCTCACAAGCACTCGCGGAGTCCAGTGGTCCTCAAAAAGAGCAAGAGGGCTTTTGTGGTCTTGCTCGTACCTGAAATAGTAGGCCATGTTGTCAGGATATTCATTTCTGTCAGTGGTGGAAAAGCAAAATAAAAAAGAGGAGAAGTTAACCTGATTCAGGCATCTATTAGCTACCGCTGAAAGTAAACAGGTGAAGGCAGAAAAAAAAGCTATTTGAGACAATTAAAAAAGGTGGCTCAAATACAAAAGGGAACGTTAATCTTGGACACAGCGCGAGAATGATATAAGAGAATGCATGTTTGCTAACCCGAGTGCAGGCACGGAGTTTGTTCATAACACGGGAAGGATCCTGGGTCTCTCCGAGCCTATATCTCTGTTTTGGAAGGCCCCTACATGCTTCGGGAGTTCTCGCTGTCGTGTGGTGAGCCAGGGGCAACGTGGTCACCCTCTTCCAAACCGAGCTCGGGATCTCCCACACCCTGAGGCTGGTTGCAGTGCAGCATCGGAACGCGTGGCCGTGGAATGTTAGCGCTGCTGACGATGCTGCTTGGCTCAGCTCGCCGGGGGAACCCGCGTTTGCTCGTAGCGGGGTTTCGGCATCACCGCGTCGCTCTCGCCGGCCTACGGCACGCAGTGTGCCGTGGTGTTCTTTTTTTATTTATTGGTTTTCCTTCGTTTGGTCGCCTCTCTCCCCATTCTATGCAGCGCATCTCCCTGGATTCCCCGAACTTTCCCACCTCACCCACCATTGGGCTCCCGCGTTTATCGTAAGTTTAACGAGGTTCGAAGTTTTGTTTGCAGGGTTCTTGATTACATAGAAGAAAATCCAAAGCTTTTCTTTTTTTTTCACCCTCGCTTAGGTTTTGCGCATGAGTGTTCATTAAGGTGAAAAATGTGGTCCTTTTTGTTTTTTAGTCTCATTTTTCGAGGTTTTTTACTTTAAGATACGTGTTCAAGTTTCACTCAAAGGCTAAGGAGTAGCCGGCACCATATTTGTGCGCCAATATCTCCTTACATGACATATCAATAAAAAAAGATGTTTTCAAATTAAAATAAAATTTCGGGCGACATTCGGTTAATTTGCGTAGTTTAGGAAGCTATATGGATTGTTTTGAAGCTGATTTTAAGTCATATTTGTTTGTAATAGATGCGCTGAGTTTGAGTGCTAGGCCTAACTTTGTGTTTGGGTGTTGGCAGGTCCATGTAAATAGTCTTCGAAATACCGCTCTCAGCGGCTACCTGTGTTGGGGCTCCCGCCTTAGACTGAATACTGTCATATTCACGTTAAATACATTCCGAAGGTTGAGTGGTGTGTACTTGAGCATATCCCAGCCGATCACCGCAGAAGGCAGATCTCGGTTTAGGAGGGGGGGGGGGGGGGAGTGCTTTTATGCTGGTCTCTTTCACATTCCATCGGGCATTCGCCAACCATCGAGCTCTCTCCAAACTTCGCCACCAGGGCACTATGGGGCGCTACACGTTCGGAAAAGGATTCGTTTCGCGTTAGTCAATAGCCTTATTAGCTAACTTTGACGATAATGTGAATCTCGCTTGACGCATCATATTGCGATTCTTTAGTAAGGCTTCTCCTATGCGCACTGTGCTAAGCACAAAGCACGCTTTACAGGCGTCAACCACTAAGTGTAGGTGAGGTGAATGGGTAACTTCTTGTAGCTCTCCGCAAAGCACGCTTTACAGAAGACGGCTCGAATTTAAAGATTTGGTAGGTCTCGGGTGACATGAGTTAGGTGAATAATTAGGGCGGAGAAGGTCACTTTCTGACAACAAAATGTGATACGCATTTGCGTGTGTTCTGATAGCTGGCCGACCTCTTACAGCGATTTCTAAGACTTCATCAGAAGTTCGCGAAGTTTTTTCGACGAACACCTGCGATCTTGTGGGGATCTAATTAGAGGTGATCGGCAGAATCGTGACACTCACAATTTCCTGCGAGAACGGCAGGCGAGGAATGAAGGACCACACAAAGTGAAGCAAGCTGCTCGTTGTAGGATGTGCACAATGTAACAGGTCATTTACGTGATCAAAACTTCCCATTGCGACTACGCGAGGTTCATCATAAAGGCACACAGGTGAGTGTATAAATAATATGTATATTCTCATAAATCATCAGTTTAGGGTCAGCGCTTTTGTCGTAATACCCACTTTTGTGCAATCTGTTTGCGCACCGTTTTTTTTTCATAATTACTATTGTCTGTTACTCTTTTTTGCGTTTCCTAACTTACCACTTGTATAACTCTCTTTAAAAAATACGAGTTTGGTCACGCTTACCGATCCTTTGGCTCTATTTGGAGATGTGTGGGAGGCGTGACTTAGCAAAAAAAGAAAAGAAAAAGCTACCTTTCACCAAAAACGTTATTTGTACTTTATGTAGCAAGTTAGGCGTCGGTAGAAAAAGTAACACTTTTTTTTCTTAGCTTATACTGATCTGGACGAAGTTTAGCAGTTTCGCGTGTCTTATCGAGAGCCGTTCTGCGCATGTCTGAGGAGCAGTGACGTCACAAGGCGCACAGCTGGCACGACGGCGAAGGCCTGGAAGCTACTGGAGTGACGTATTATTATTGGGTAGCCGCTTGACGCGCGTCAGCTCGCTGGCGAGTTCATCCATTCATCCGTCCATCTGTCTGTCCGTCCGTCCACGCGTGCGTCCGTCTGTCCGTCCGTAGCTCACGCTAAGTATATCGTGGCATGGCATAGCCGAGTTAAGCGAGTGCATTGTTTTCTTTTTTTTATCGAGTGACGAGTCACCGGCCAATATGCAGCGTGCCCCATTCAGTGGCATTCAGAAGCCGCACTGGAGCATGCACTTTTGAAACTGGTAGCAGCTGTAGGCTTTCATCGTTCTGGCCGCTTAAGGACTCGAGGTCGTCTTCTCTTTTTACAAAACGTGCCCACCACGCTGTCTTCCCCACAACTGAATCATGATACGCCGTGCGTGATGGCACGCGAGACAACATACGGATGCTCATTCTGTATATTTTTGTTTGTTTGTTTTTCAAGTAAAATTAGGTGGGTTTCACGCGACGCATATAAACGTGACACGCGAACGCGACAGGAAGGCTGGTAACCCACACGCTGGAAACGGAGGCAGTGAGACGACGAAACACAAACATCGAAAACGCCGTTTTAGCTTTACAGAGCCTTGCCAAGCGCAGGGTGCATCTCGCCGCGACGATCGCTCGCTCGAAAAACCCCCTTCGTTGGCGATGCCGTTGCTCGGAGTGCGCGAGCTTCGGAGGCACTGGTCCGGAAAATAGAATGCACCCCACACCTATACATACACCGTGGATGTGGAGCGCGTTCGTTCTCTTCGCTGTTGTACACATTAGGCTTCGACGGTCGTCGTTGTTGTTGTTCACTTCGGTCCGAGTGCTGACTTTTTTCTTTCCAGTTTTCTTTTCGTTTTGCTGTGATACCGAGTTGGCGTATAAATTAGAAGGTACATTGTTCAGCACGCATTGGAGTATTTTGCCGCGTCATGAAGTATGCCGTATTTGCACCTGAACAACAACAGCAACAACAACAACAACAACAACAACAGCAATAATAATAATAATAATAATAATAATAATAATAATAATAATAATAATAATAATAATAATAATAATAATAATAATAATGAGGATTTGACGTCCCAAAACCACGGCATGATCATGAAAGTTGCCGTAGTGGAGGGCTACGGACATTTCTTACCCTCTGGTGTTCCCAAACGTGCGCTGACATCAGACAGTACACAGGCCTCAACCATTTCAGCTTCACCGAAATGCGACCGCCATGGCCAGCGTCGAACCTGCGACCTTTGGCTCAGCAGAAGAATACCGTAGCCACAGATCCACCATGGCGGGCATTCATCTGATCAAGAAATTTGAGTTTACAATCGCTATTTTTGTATAGACCTTTTGTGTGTGTGCGTGGTGTAGCATCACATTACTTTGCTTAGAAACATCTCGTGCACTGGCACTTATGTTTAGGACGTACTGGTGAGCTGGTTGTTTCACGATAGCTTATAAGACAGTGCGCATCAAAAACAAGCGCGAAACAAACACATGAAAATACATTCTTGTGTTATAAGTTTATCAAGACAAGTCTTACGCATTTGTCTATATTTGTAGCCCTCCATGATGGCATCTATTATAGTCAGAATGCGATTTCGAGACGTGTCAGACAACAGATTATTGGTTGTTTATTCTCATGCGTGCGTTTATTTTTGATTTTAATTCACGCTAACTAACAATTGTGGCTCCGCGTGGTGGTATAGTGGCTAAGGTACTCGGCTGCTAACTCGCGGGTCGTGGGATTGAATCCCGGCTGCGGCAGCTGCATTTCCGATGGAGGCGGAAATGTTGTAGGCCCGTGTGCTCGGATTTGTGTGCACGTTAAAGAACCCCAGGTGGTCGAAATTTCCGGAGCCTTCCACTACGGCGTCTCTCATAATTACATCATGGTTTTGGGACGTTAAACCCCACAAAGCAATCAACTAACAATTGTGATGATGCAAAATTATACCAGCGTATAAGCGGTTCTTTTTGAACAAAATTGTTCTTGACTTTAAACATTGATCATATGTGTTACCGTTGCATTTCAGACACTTTCCAGTATTGTCATCTGTAAATCTTACTAATATAGTGTTGGTGTAATAAGTGAAGGCCCTCTGTAGTCGGGGGGCAGCAGTTATTTGAAGAGACACAGGATATTCCTCCAGGAATTTTTATTCCCACAGTGGGCGAGAAACTACAGGATGGGTAATTATTAAGAGCGTTGTTTAGTAAATATCGAAGCAGTAAGCTTTACGCAGTGCTAGTGCGGCTTGCTCACCGACCGCAGGACTTGTGCGGGTGCTCCATGCACCATCGAGTTCGTTAAGCTGATCCTGCTTAGCATCGCTGGTAAGGTAAAACACGCTAACTTCACAAGGGATGGGAACAATAAAATTATCTAATGCACATGAGTACGCGTGCATCTCATGCAGATGTACAGGCGCCAAACTTCGTATTTTAAATATAAAGCGTAGAAAACTCTCTTTTCGTTACCCCAAACTTTACTTTTCATTCTTTGTGTGGCTATTCTTAGCATTGCTCTCCCACCTAATTCTCTTTTCATTCTTTGTGTGGCTATTCTTAGCATTGCTTTCCCACCTAATTCTCTTTTCATTCTTTGTGTGGCTATTCTTAGCATTGCTTTCCCATCTAATTCTCTTTTCATTCTTTGTGTGGCTATTCTTAGCATTGCTTTCCCACCTAATTCTCTTTCATGGCACAGATGTATGAACACGTGATTATTTCAAAATTTCTGGCTGCCATGTGCCGGTTCTCTTTTTTTATTTGGTAAATTATGCCCCTATTACTAATTTATCCCCGTGTAAGTTACATTGAATTAAATGACTAGTAATTCTGGACGTTTATTTGGGATTGTGTAGAAAAAAATAGGGGGTATTAGTGGGTATTAACTTTGTGAAGTAGTTTAAGGATATCCGCTGCGCTGAGAGCACAAAATTAGTATCCAATGCTTGTTTCTCAACGGCATGTAGGAAAAAAAACAAAAGAAAATAAAAGAACGCAATCCAACCGAGCGAAGAGCAAGGCCAACGGTTAAAACAAACCGTACTTCTCTTGATCAGGCGCATACGGTGGATATGTTTGTCGCCTCTTGTGTCCTGGCTTTAGCACAGAAGCTTGATGGAATATCGCAAAAAGAGAAGCATCCGCAAGCACAAAACAGGTGGGAACTGCGAGGACTTCGATGCAGCTAGAGGAGAAGAATTGAGAGGAAACGAAAGACAACGAATGGCAAGTCAGAGAGAGAAGAGGAGGGTGGGCTATAGAAAGTAAAGGAAAGGTAGAGTAGGGAAGGCTCTATTTCGAGGACGATTGCTCTCGGATCACGCTCCGACTCGGCTTTGGCTCGGTTCGGCTCCTTCCAGACGCTGTTGTTTTGCGCGATCTGGCCGGAGGCTCGCTTACACGCGCAGGTCCCACAAAAGGCATCCGCATCAGCGAAGCGCTGTGTTTGTTTGAACTCGCTCCCGTAGAACAAGAACAAGAATGAGAATAAGAATAGGACGGGGGGAAAAAAGAAGACGGCGAACTTCGAGTTTTAGTTCGTTCGGGCTCGCGAATTTCGAAAGAAGTAAGCACTTCCTCAACCCCTGCGGAGACCCTTCCTGTCTCTTTCTCGAAGTGTTTTCCTTTCTTCCCTATTTTTGCCCAGAAAGCGTCTCTAGTGTCTACGCTTTTTTTTCTTCGGTCTGACTTTTTTCTTTATTTTGTGCTTATTTACTTCCCGACTGCGTTCACGTAGTACTGCTTGCATTGCGCCGCTTGGAGCGCGTGTACCACCAAATCGGACTTCGCGAGCATCCCCCTCATCCTCTTACATCCCCAGCTTCGTCTCCTTATTTCGCGAGCTCGGTCGATCTGCTTTCGATGCGATTCGGCCGTCCACGTTTCTTTATTTGCTCCTTCGTCCTGTTTCGCTGCCTCCGCTTAGTCTCTCTTCAGTTTCCTCGTGCATGCCTGGAATTGTATACGGCGACGCACAAGGCCCCTTCTCTCTCTTACTGTGTGCACCACGCACAAGTAGTGGTTGTGCCCAAGAAAAGCAAAGGCGAGGCTTCGGAAGTGAGAGGGAGATGGGGAACAATAGAATCGGTCCGTGTTTTTTGGCTCGTTTGACGAGGATGGCCCCCCGAGTTCATTTCTTTTCGTTTCATTTCCTCGGTTCTCTGGCATCCAGCTGAACGGCTGGTTACCCTCGGAAAGTAAGAAGAAATAACAGTATTCTGAATCGCTATTCCATTTTTTTGTTTTTTTTGCTGCAATTCTAGGCCGTGCAATTTAGGTACGCGCTTCCACCGGCATTTGGCTGAATGACCCGTTCAATTGTGCGCTGCGTGCAAACTAGGACGCACGTTGCGAATACACTCGGGAAAAAAAAAGGAAGTGCACATCGGCAAAGCTTTTGTCTTCGCAGAGACGAACTGATTTAACTGATTTTGCTTTGTGGCACTGTGTTGAGTATTAAGGTTAAAGTTAGTTCGAGACGAAAAGTGTGATTGAGTCTGGTCCTCATCATAGCTGTAGCTCCGTCTGTCCTCCCCCCCCCCCCATCTTTTCACCTTTTTTTCTCCAGCCTCAGTTCCCGTCTTATGATTATGCTTTTTGTTTCTTTTTTTCAATAAAGAACTGTTCGATTGCAAAGATTTCAACATTACTCGCTCCAAGAAAGACTTGAGTCTTGGTCATAATTACTTCACGAAAAGAAACGCTCTCTGTGACTGGGAATAAGTGATGTGGTTGCCAAAATGGCCAACTCTAGTTTCTTTAATGTTTCATCGATCAATTGAAGAATGCGTTGTGTTTTGAGAAGTCTGAATCTTCCCGGCAGAAACTTTTTTGTCGACTTAACTGCGAGGGTAGGAGAATAATCAACAAGCATGGAGGCTCTGCAACAGACAACTATGCCTCAGAGCATCGGCTGCGATTTTGGGCGGGCAAATCAACTTAGGAACACGGGCCGCACTTTCCTTTATGGCTGGTATGAGAAATACATCAAAAAAGTATTACAGTGTATTTTTTTTCTGCCTTCGTACCCACGTGATGATTTAGTGGCTTGCGTATTGCGCACATCTACCAGGATAAGGATGGGCACATCCGCTTAAGAGAGTCTCAGCTGATAACTATGATGCGCTCAGTTAGAGCTGCCGATGTAATCGTTCAGAGTGATAGTTATTACATTACAAGAAAAAATTAGTAATAGGGGAGTAGTTGTGCTACACAACAATAATCGTCATCTGACTTGCTCGCATTTCCTTTCTTGAAAAGCCGGCGCTGGCCACATTCCTGTAGAGAATGCAATGTAACACTGGAAACACATGTGCCGTTCGCGACCGTGAACTACCGAAAACAGTGGTGATAGCGCGAGGAAAGTACTCGAAGTAGATGACGATTATTGCTGTGTAGCAGAAACTCTCCCTAAATACTCGATTTTTTGTTTAGAGTATACGGTAACTCGACGTGGCGGTGATTTTAATTTCCGATGTAAACGTGGTTGCCAACAACTTCTTGCTTACAGCCACATCTGGCTTCTAAGACTTGATTTCGTTAGGCACTTATGGATCTTATGTTCTTAGTTGCCACACTCAACAGTGTTATTGCCACCGTCTATCTCACAATCATCATCACCTCTGCAATACGGGTTTGACTCCCCCCACCCAAGCTTCAGTTATCACCATTTCCTACTTCGACCACATCTACCACGATAATAGCTGCAAATTTCCTAATCTCACCAGGCCATCGATTCCCCTGCCAGACTCGTCCACGCGTTTCCTTCTGTCTCAGTAATGGCGTGCCGGTAGATTTCATTATTTTCCTGGGATGGTCCCACGAAGATTCACCCATCGTTCACTCTCTAAGCGTATAGCGAACTATAGCTAAGCCCTTAGTCAAGCCAAGGCGGAGTCGTGTATCTACCGATGACACCTACCCTACTCCCTGTACACTGCCCTCCTCCACTTCGATGATTCTATTAGGTGACCCAATGAAAGCGGTGCACGCTGAGTGTGTCATCGTCGTCCTCCTCCAACCACCTGGTGTGAACTTCTCCGTAGAGCTCGCGGGATTGAAGCGATCCCTCCAGATTGCCACGACGGGGGATCGCCTTGAGTGGCTGAAGTAATCAAGAGCACACGAGGGGATAAAATCCTCACCGACTTCGCGGTTGATTGCTGACGAGTGCAGCGCCACCCACCGTTGCACCTGCGAATGAACCGTGGATGGGTAGGCGTCTCTTCGATACGCCAACTCCAACCAATTGCGCGCGTTTGTCTGAGAGAAGGCTCATGACGAGAATGCGTGCAGCGAGAATGTCCAATCTCGTCGAAGTCAACGTGGTTAGGGCCTCCTAAAGGGCATCATTTTAGGACACTGGTTAACGAGGTGACATCGTACAGCCATTATTCGTCTTCCTTCACCGACACATGAATCGCACTGAGTCAGGAATTGAGCGCTTAGGTACTCTCTAATTCAATGCTTCAATAGAATATTTTAGTTTGCGTATAAATAAAAGATTTTTGTTACGATTTGTTCTGTACATTTGAGTCGTTAGTAAATGCTGTTAATCATCGATATTCGTTCTTGATGATTGCAGTGCAAATAGTCCTAGGTGAGACAAAACGAATGCGGCTGCATGAAAAGTAAGAAAACTAACGCCTAATTGTAAGTAGATGCTATGGATTAGTCCACTTTAAATACCTGAGGCCCTGTTTACTGTTCGATGTGAGCGCACCTTATCGATGAACGCTAGTTGGTTTGAATTTTATGAGGCCTTCCACATCGGCGTCTCTCATGACATTGACTTGAGGACGTTACACAGCGTAAAACCAACAAACCGAACCGTTGATAATAACTCGTCAAAAACCAAGTTGTCACTTTTCTGCTGCCCTTTCTCCCATGACCCCCACAATACAGAAACGCCTTCGTGAAAAATATTTGCATCGTTTTCGATTTCCCATTTCCCCATTTTTCTTGGGCATCAGCGGGTTGAGACGACGATTTTAAGCTAGGCAATAGGGCTATCTTCCTTGCAGACCTCAGACGTCTAGAGACGCACAACCAAACCTCTTCTCTTCTGTCCAGTCACTCTTCCCCATTATATGTTCCCTGCGTTCTCGGTTGGGGAAAGCCCCTTCCCGCACCGCCCGCGGCTATGGAAGGAGAGGGGGAAGCAAAGGCCAAAAGAAAACCTTCCTTCTCTGAACGGGGTGGCGAAATCGCGTTATCAATTACACTGACTCCTAACCGAATTTCTTTCCCGAGACAGAGCGGCTGGCGCCCGTCTGAAGCAGGGACGAAAGGACGCCCCTTCCCGACTTTTTGCCTTCCCTGTTCCTCCCTATTTTTGTCATCTCCTTCCTCCCTGTTCCCACTCCACTAAATGCCTACCAGCCTTCAGCGCTCTTCTTGAGGCGGCAGCGCGCCCAAATCGTTTATTACCCCTTCTGCACGCTGTCCTTGCTAGGCTCTCTTTGTGGCCATTTGGACTCTCTGTTAATCTAATTTACACAATAGCTGCTTTTTGATTGTGTTTTTTTTTCTTTTTTTCCCTTTTTTTAGGGTTTTATGATCACCTGATGTGTTCAAGTCGGGACACTCAACGTGGTTAAGCTGGCTGTTCTAGTTGCTCCGCAATATAAAAGAACACATCGGGACATGCTTGTGACGCGCTGCAGAGTAAGGAACAAAACACGAGAGATGACACAGTGTAATGCGCAATTTCGTTTTACCCTGCGGCGCATTACAAACATGAAGGCGTACCAACTAGCCCCCATTGCCACCTTATTAGCATACACTGGAGCAATTACTCCGAAGTGGTATCTTTGTAACATACTTACCCAATAAGAAACTGGAATAAAGATATATAGGTACTGCATGAATTCGTAGCCTTAACAGTCTTTGTTATCAGCGCAATCATGTTATCTTAAGACCGCGTGTACATCAAGCAACAATAAGAAGTAACAGAGGCTTTAAACAGAGGGGTATGTGGAAATCAGATGAGGTTCACTTTGCTCGTTCACGCAAGTTTAGCAATTGGCTGATGTTAAAACTCGCGCCACACAGCTCGGAAGTGCCGGTTACTCCTGGTCGCCGAACGAAGGTTATTATAATGCTCACCAAATAAAAGAAGTTCTAGGACCCGTATTTTTTTTTTTTTTGAAAGCGCGTAACATGGCGCGTAAGTAGTTCGAGGTTCCCAGACAACGCTGTTCCTAATGCGTGCGATGTTCACACCGCTAATTTCTTTTAAGTACACGGGTATCGGAAAGAGGAGGTTTTCCGGCTCATCACGAGGTGAATAAAGAAATGAACACGGCAGATACTCTGTACGACACATTATACTTTTCTTCCGAAACGCATGTCGGGGATCTAGCAGCTCTTGCGAGCGCGGCAATCCGTTAATTGCGTCCCACAAAAGAGCCCGGAAACTCCCCCTCAACGTGCGTGGATCAGCGAGTTTTCTTTCTGCTAAGAAACGGCAGTGCAGGGGCATCGGAATGCTGCGAATAAGAAGCTCGCTCACAATAGGAAATGATGGGGAAGCGTCGGCACCCGAAACGGGAAAGTGAATCCAGCAATGGTAGAAGAAAAGGGGAAAGTTTCCCCCAGGAAGAACAAAAGAGAAAGGAAAACCCCGCAACGAAGTAAGGCAGAATGATCAGAGAAAGCAGTAGCTCGCAGACGGTGGGGTTGACAGAAAGGTGAGGGCCCTTCTCTGCCACCCCCCCACACGCTCCTTCCCTCTTTTCCCCAATTTGCTAATTCTGTTTCCCAACGTGAGTCCCGAGGTCCCGCGATGCTATAGGGGATATGGTGTATATATACACACGTGGCCAGCTTGGGAAGGGGCCGAGGGTCGAAGCTATAGCGTCGGGGAGGCGAAGGCGTTGTCCTTTCAATTAGGGAAGCACCGAGAAACACGCGCGCGCCGTTGATGGAGAGGCCGCTGGTCTTGCCTTAGTCTCCCTCTCCCCTCCCATTCCCTACCACCTCTCTAGGCCAGCCACGGCGGGAGACGGGGGTCCCCGGGGGGACTTAAAGAGCTGCCATGGATGATGCGACTCGCCGTGTTTGTCTGTGCGTTCGGGTCTGAAGGGAAGAGGAAACTGACGCGTTCGTTTGAGAAGCCAAGCACACACACTGGGGAAGCGGCTCGTCTGTGGGCGAGCGCGTTCTTTTGTGTGCCAGTTTGTGCGTGCGTGTGTGATTGGCTGGCTTGAGGGCACGTAGGCGAGCGAGAGGGGACGTGGTCGTGGTGGCCATATTGTCGCCGCGCAGTGCCGACGCTCTATCGAGACACGGCGTTGGCCGCGCTGCATTAAGTGCGCCAACCGCCGCTACAGAGAAGGCTCGGTTCGTTGTACTCGTGGGAGGTGTGTCTGTCTTTAACCAATTGGCAGAGTGTGTGGTGCTGGTGCTCGCTTGGCTCGGGCTTTCCCGTCGAGACGAGCGTCGTTTCCGTTGGTGTTTTGTCCGTTGCTTTCCTGGCCACCTTGCGAATGTATAGGGTTGAGAAGGACAAGAACAACAAGAGAGAAGACAGAGAGGTTAACTAGCCACATGCCAGGTTTGCTACCCTACGCAGGGGGAATGGGAAGGGGGAATATAGTAAAAAAGGAGCAGGCTCTTCACTGGTGTGCTTATCTTACGGACAGCTCCTTTTGGGCATCGTCTCATGTATGAATGAACTGTTTGAAATGAGGTAATCACGGTACATGAAAACATTAGGACGTTTTAGGCTCGTCGCAATGGATTCCACGCTCCCACACTAGTTGCTTAGTTCCTACAGCTAAGCGCTATTCTGCATCGCAACAAAGAAATATGTCGTTGTGGCGTATAGAAGTAGGCGGACATTTCAAAGTGCACTATGCACCCCTAAGTGAAGTCCAAAAAAAAAAAACACTAGCAAGACGAATTGGACGTATCTTACTCGAAACTTGCGCCTGGCTGTGCGTGCCTCCGTAACATTACCGAATTTTCCCGAACATGTCAGCACATATCACACACCATTCCAACGGTTTCGAAGTACATCAGTGTCCTGTCCTAAAAGTCGATCGGCTTGGATTGACATAAATCGAAGAAATGCGATACCATTTGTCACTTTAATAAAGCGAAATCGTGTATTTTTCATGAGTGAAGAAGTTTGCTAGATTCGGCGATACCTGATGATGCAGTGCGAGATGTTGGCACCGACATGAATGACGTAAAAAAACTAAAACTATATAATTAATTCACTAAAATATCACGTGAAGCTCAAGTGAACGTCTGTGTGATTAGCGTATCAGACCACATGACATTAGTGTAACAGGACGTCATCAGTGACGACACCCTTTGATGTCATACCAGAATTCGGACGTCATAATGCCGTTGCATTGTGCCTTGGGAAAGCTTCGAGGGGACGTCCGCCGCAAGCTACGTCCCCCGCAAAACACAAGGCTGTTGCGTTGTGCCTTGCACAAGCTTTGAGGGGACTCAAGCTTTAAGGGGACGCAAGCTTTGATAGGATAAGTAAAAAAAAAACTTGGTTAAAAAATAACATGTTTTTGCCGTCCAGTCGTCTTCGGCAAATGCATGAAGGAACCGAATGACTTCTTACTCTACAACTCGCTTCCCCAAGTAGGATGGGAGTATTCGCCATTTCTACGTCACGATGCTTTCCCTAAAGTTAGGCGGACTCTCCGGTTTCCAAGAAACCACGGTGGTCTAGCCACTCTCATTGTTCACTTCTAACTCTGGGGATCCGGCGGACAAGTGCTCGACATCACGTATTCCGAGAACTGTACACCGTTGCGAGAGGCCCGGCAGTGAGGCCAGACGGATTCCTGGAATAGCTCCACAAAGCCAGAGAGAGAGAGAGAGCCTGCTACGTGCAAATACCGAGAGGAAATGGGTAAGAGAAGTGAACAGCGACGCTCCCTGGTGGCCCGGGCTGTCCGTTCCGCGGCTCGACCTGACTCTGCATCCGGACAGGAGCTTATGTGCGCTTGCGACACCGCGCAATATTCGCGGCACCATCTCCCCCCTCGCCAACACAGGGCCACAACTCACTTTCAAAGACCTGGATATTGCTGTTTTCGCTTTGGTTGGACGGCAGTCCACGTTATGTGGCACCGGTTTCCATTGCTCTGTTCGCGTAATATGTCATCTTAGCTTCGTCACTGTGCTGCTTAGATCGTGATGCCATAAGAAGTGTGCGTGCACTCAACGTTGTGTTCACGGGTCGGGTTCTAATTCGGATAACTTCTCAGCTTAGTTTCCTTACTGGGGTGAACATATTCTGATGGCACGCTAATAAATAATAATGGTTAAGGTCTTGCGTTTCAAAACCACGCTAGCAACATGAGGGACGTCGTAGGGGAAAGCTCGAGAAATTTTGGCCAACTGGTGATTTTTTTAATGTGGGCTTATAGCTTAGTACACGGGTCTTCAGCATTTCGCTTCCGCCGAAATCTAGACACCAGGAACGGAACACAATCCGGCGACCTTGAAGTCAGCATTCGAACGCCATTATCACTAGATCACCGGGGAAGGTGCCCTGCATGCGTGCATCGAGCAGCACTCCGAGTTATGTCGACCAGCTGTGCTCTTGTCGCGTAATATATCACCTTAGCTGTCTTATTATCGACAGTAGAATCCGACGCTGTACTAATGCACGCGTTCCTTGGGTGACGCTCCGCGTTATGTGACGCTCCGCATAATATATCAAGTTGGCCGCCTTGATGGCGTGAATGGAGCCTGGCGCCGCGCTAATGCATGCGTGCCCCCGCTTGTCTCGCTTGCGGGTGAACCTAATTCGATTTATTCTCGAAGAATACTTTTACGGAGACACTTATGACCTCCGTTTTGTGGGCACCGCACGCCGTGCAATGCACTAGAAAAAAAACGGGTTTTTCCTGTTTTTTTTTACATGTCTATAGTGTGCGGAGCTCACGAAAGCCCAGGAAAAAAAAATGAAAGTTTACTGAACTAGTATACGCAAACACTAGATGCACCTATACACTGATAAATTCAAAATGGCGTTAGTATACCTTATACGAATGCTAGACGTGATTTCACCCTGACTTCAATAAACATGACGATAGTTACAGCGCGAGAACAGAACGACGACAAAGAGGCGAGAAGATCGGCGTGTTATATCAACTAGCCCAAACTACCACACTTCAATAAACAACTGTGCGCTACTAAGAAACTAATCAGAATGATAATGAAACTACAGAACAAGAAACGCTTTACCTCCTAAGAAGGTGGTGAGAGAAATAAAGAGGGTAGTAGGAATAACTTCGAACTCCCCCCCCCCTCCTTTTTCGTCGAGTTCAGTTAATGAACTGTACTCTTATATTAATCAACTTGATTATTTGTGAAGCCTTGCGTGCGTGTCTGATTCCGAAATGACAAATAAGTGTGGCAGAAATATTCGAAGACGTTGAATGCCGATGAACACGCAGTTATACTTCTTGTTGAAGTATGCGTAGTTGAACTTATAATAAATATAGCTGCATCACTTCTAGAACGCTATCCTACATACAAAACGGAGCGTTGGTCCCGAATGTAAATATGTCGAATGTGCTCAAAAAGCTTCTTTCATACCCTATTACTGGTTTCGCTTGACTTGGCACACAGTGCTAATCAAACAGACAGTACCCTCTCTGCAGCATTTCAAGACCTGTTTCAGGCTAGGTGAATGATATTAAATCATAGTTAACGACGATATGTATCATGACACGACGGTATGCACTATTATCTGCGTATTTGTAAAAACCATGAAGAGACCGATGTGGCACGAAATGCAGGTGAGAATGCTACAACGCTGACGTCAACTTCTTTACTTTCATTTAGGATTGCGCGCTGATTGCCTTCCGATTGCATAATGCCGTAATAAATAATTTGCGGTATTGCAAGGAAATTAAATGAACTGCGCAAGATATTCAGGCGTTCACACTATTCATAGCGGGTAGTTATTTTTCATAGCTTTTCATGGTTCTGGCGATACAACTGTGTCTATATATATGCGTAAAATATAAAGATATAAACTTTCTCTGTAATATATAGTTGATATAAATATTCTTTTCTTTTAGTAGGCTGGATGCAATATAGCAAGAGTGACTGCACAAATTAAGATTACTTACACAAAGGAACTCATGAGTTCACATTATTTCAACTTCTTTTTGCGTCCCACACACCCATAAATACTGTCCACTTCATTTCACATGCCTTTATTGAAACCTAATTTAGGTGACAGGTCACTCCACGTACAAAAAAAAAACTTTTCTGGGCCCGTAATTTCCTGAGTAATCCCGTATCTTCTCATGCGATATCTTCTTCTCTTTTTAATATATCGTTGAAATAAAAAAAAAAGGTTTCTCGCGTAGTCTGTCATGCGTCGTTTTCTAGAATACGGTGACGTTAAACGAAAAGCCTTCCCTTATGAAAAAAAAAAAACTCTCTACCCTCTCTTCCTACTAAAAACGACAAACTTCCGCTGTCGCTCTTCTTACGAACCCTATAGCATCCCTTACGTCCCCTCCTCCTCTCTGTTAACGTATCCCCCTGATATTTCTTCCTCGGCATACCGGCAATCCCACTGACTTTTTTTTCCCCCGCAACCCCTCGGACTAAATCCCGATCTGCAGCATCGAATGAGCCTTCCGCGCTTCTGGCGCTGCCGTCATCGTCTAGCCGCCGTCACACCGCCTTCTCTCGGCAGCGTACCGCAAGCCACGCGAAACGACCGTAGTCGTCGCTGAATAAACCGGAAGCGGAAGCACTTGCCGGCGGCCGGAAGCAACCGCTTCTTCCTCTGTCACTCCCCCGCCGCCACGCTCTTTCATACGTCTCCCATAGTCGCGTTCATCCCCAAGAAAACTCGACCCTCGTACGCGTTTAGCCGGGAAAATAATATTTGGACCTCGCACCCGCGTAGCTTGTTTTATATTTCGCCGTATCTTAACCGAGATCGTACTTAACGTTACGCCATTGTCGCGCATAGAGAAAAGAGGGCATCGTCATTGTAAAGCTGCAATCCGTTGGTGCCGAAAAACAAAAGAGTAACCCCTAAAGCGTTCTTCATACTTTCCGCTTGTTTACGTTAGAGCAACAAGCAGCCACTGTATGTGTGATCCGGCTTGACTCGCTTGTGCCATGCCCCCTTCTCGTGGAGCGGTTGCAGGATGGTCCGGGGATGGGGAACCTGAAAGTTGTTTTCTCCACTGAAATGCCTCCGCACAGCTTTGTCTTCGCTTGCCCTTGTTGCCACTAGATGGCGCGTGAAGCGGGAACTACGCCCGTTTAATTCTTTCTCGGCCTACGCCCGAGTACATAACGGGGGCACATAACAGCGCACTCGACGACCCTGTGGGTGTGGCGATTGCGTTGTTTCCCGCATTTACGGTCGCTTTTGCTTCCACGGCTCGCCTGCCCTGGCGGGTGAAGTAGGTGTGTCGGTCGTCGCGTGTCGTTTTACGACACGCTGTGCGCACTCCCGCGCATTGTTGATGCTCCCTAACGGGACGTGACTTAACTTCGTCGAGCGGAAGCTTCTTTTTTTTCGGCCTGAAGGAAGTGCTGGCAATCTCACGAAATCCACATTCTCGAGAACTTTATTTCTATGCGTTGAAATGGCAAGTGGTTTTATTAAGTCGACTAGAATCGGCACCTTCATCTGACATTCTTATTTTTCTATTGTTTCTTTTACAATGTGACATCGTTTTCTGCAGTTTTCTCTGTGATGTTGTAGCCCATTAGGTTATAGATTTGCTCTCTAATCGTAGATAAATGGTTCTTACTGGTGGGGAAATAGAGAGAGAGAAAGAGAGAGGAAGATAGAGAATTATCTTAATGGGGAGCTGCAGAGGTCTGCGTGGTTTTTCAGCTGACAGGCTACTCCAGGATCCGGGTGATGACAATGATATGTACAATGATAAACACAGAACACATGCAGTTACATACACGCATAACAAAGTAGTCACCACCCTTACACAACGGGGAGATGGTTGCATGTGCTGCATGCACTTGGCGTGCACGATCCTGAAGGCCCAGTTGGTGGCATGTGCACTTTTGTCTCATTCTCCATTTCGCGACACGTTAGCGCATCAGCAGTGACTAGGGGGTTTTGTGCACAAATCTGGGCTCTGTACAGCTTGCAGGTGATCACCCGTTTCGCCTCGGCTTGTACAGCTGCGCTATAAATAAAGGCATGGCAAGTGCCACATCCACAACCAAGACAGAACGACGTGGGAATTAGGTTGACCAAACATGTGTAAAATTATTATTGAGGAGGAAGATAGTGAGTAAAAACGTATAATAAGGAACGCACGTGAGGCTGAAGGCCATGTTTAAGCTTCTTTACTTCATACGACCCCCCTAGTTGCATATTCCCTGATAACGTCTGTTGGTCGCGGCAATGAACGTCCTTATCCTAAGATCATTAGCAAGAACATATTATCAGGAAACTTTATTAAGATTTCTTCAGTTTTATCTCTCAACATAAGACTGAATCTTACTGGTTCTCCGACACATACTACTTCATGCTACTCCGTACAAAGAAGGGAGAACACCTGACAACCGAAAGGACGTTACCACATGTAATGCACCCGCAATCTTCAGCACCAATCTTTCGAAAGTAAGTTAATGTACAGAGCTAATCTGAAAGTGATCTGGTGACAACACGAACACGAACATGACCTCCTAAGGCGATTCGAAGGCGGAATCCATCTTGTTTTTCATATCTCAGTAAATGTGTTTATCCCCACCCACCCACCCCTCCGAAAGTTTTCTGTACCTAACGCGGTTTTGCATCGCCTCCGGGATCAAAGGCATTAGAAGCTTTATATACCTCAACTGGTTTCGCTCAGCCTCCGTGATCGGCACACGTCCAAATAAGTGATGTTGTCATGTGATGACGCCAACACGTGGCGCAACGTTATGCGACGTCGCAAGAATGTCAACACGTGATATTTTCTCTTTAATGCAATCTTCACAGAATGTTTAGTTCTTATCACATAGTTTTTGTGTGTTCTATGTTTTACCTCATATTTTCTTTTATTTTGTTTTTTTTCTTCGTCTAGGTTAGATGATCGTTATGTACCCGATGTGCATGGACAACAAACAATATATGCCACTATTTCTCTTCATTAACCATGGTTCTAGCCATATGGTGGCTTTGGGACATTAAACCCCACATATCAGCGATGGTTCTAATCATGATGTTGTTCTTTTTCTCTACTAATGTTCTTGGTGAGTAATGCCAGAATGGTGCTGTGGGTATGAGCAAAAATAAGTAAATAAAAAAATCACCATTGTTAACGCCGACGCCGCCGACGGTCAACTTTCGCTTTTCATGAGGCGTCTAAGGCATTCACTTTATTAAGAAAAACTGCTTGCTTCCCATTGGAGGTCAAGCCTCGCCCATGCCGTCTACTGCTAACACTGAACGAGATATCGACGCAGTCTAAGCTCGTTCAGGCCTGGCTCATTTCCTCTCAAAGCTCGTTGACTGGAAGAAACGCCCGCGCGGGCGATTTTGCCTTCAAAGCCGCAGCATCGGCGGCAGGAGCGACCTCGTTGTGTGGCAACACCGGAGCTCTCTTTCCCGGCATCTGCTCGCTTTTCGATCCGGAGCTCCTTTCGGCTTGCGCGTCGAAGAAAACGCCCGCGATCCGGTTAGGGGCCGCGGCTCGCCCAAGTATTGGCCTCTGCGGAACGTTTCCGGAGGCTAGGCAGCGCGGGCTGCTTGCCGACCAAGCTAGGTGCGCGTAGTTTGAGAAGGTGGGGGGCAGAGGGCGCTGCCCGGAGGAGACGACGACCTGGTACGCTGTGCCGATGGCGGCGCGAATGAGCGGCCGTAAAAGTGGAACGGCCGGAAGAGCGCTACAGCGGATGGGAAGGAATAGGGAATGGAGGGGAAGGAGGGGCTGTTCTCCGGGGTGTGTGTGTGTTGGCCGTTTAATGCTGATTACGGCTGCCAGGGTTGACGTCCCCGTTAAACAAAAGGCCGCCTCGGGGCAGCAGGAGGATTGGGAGCGAGGAGGTGGGGAGTGGGGAGGGGTGAAGGAGGGAAAAGAAAAAAAAAGAGAGAAAATGGGTGGAAAAAAATGGAGGGTTCGGTCTAGCGAAGGCAGTTAAAGTTGCGCATGTGTGTAATCTTTTTAGGGGTTGCGTTCGCTTTGCATCGGCAGCTACTCTTGAGAAGACGCAATTATTACCATTCCTTTGCTAGTGTTTTTTTTAACTTCTGAATCACAGAATCAGTGAAATCGTCTAACAACGAAAGCGGCTTTTCTGGAACTAGTAATGTACAAAGTACACTACAAAAAAAAAGACATGGGCAGAAGAAGGACTTGGCACCACTAAAGCTATACATTTAAACCAACTTGCCCGATAAGATGTGTTACCGCTATAATACTGCATCGTTACACTTCTTACGTGTTTGCTTACGGGAATATCACGTTTCGAAGTTTTGTTTTGAAGGAGCCTAACAATTTGGGGTCTTAAGCAAAAATTAGGAAGCAGGGAGTATATTATGCCTATGTGGATATGACAGGTGGCCGCGAAATCAGATTTCTGTGGAAAACAGACACTAGAAGCCACTGGCTGTAAGTCCCGCCCACCGCCGGTGACAGTCATGTTCCCGTGGCACCTGTGACGTCACGTGCAGCAAGGAGAGATGCCATCGTCTTCAGCCACATTTTCTGTTGCTGCAAGTCGCTCAATTTCAGCGCCAAGCCGAAGAAAGCTCAAATGCCTTCATTTCACACGCTGCTGAAGACGGAAAAATATCACTCGCCAGAATTCAGAAGCCCACTCGGGCACCTGCATGTTGCGTCACGGTTCGCGAGGGCGCCACTGTCGTCCGACTCTCAGGCTACGCGCGTGCTTGTAAAAAATATTCATTTATAAAGCAAGTGCTTGACTGAATGCGCCGAAATTTCGCCAACTTGTTTGAAGACGCACAAATTCTTAACCCACATAGCACAGATTATGATCTAAAATTAGGTGGCATGACACCGTTAAATGGAGAACTGCTTAGATTCGTATAAACTCTGTAGGTCAGGTACAAAAAAAGCTGAAGCACACTTTGTAAATTCGAAGATTTATTCGGCGAAAGCAAGGCCTGTGGACCTTCGACTGGCGAGGCGATGTTTTTACAGCGTCTGTTTTTTACACTCTCTCTGCAGCCACATGATTTCTGAGAGAGTGTTAGGAGGAGAGGTCACAGTTGACAACGTTTCGGGGCATGGACGAACGAGTGAGACTGTAAGAGCTTTCATCTGAAAGACATAGCATTCACGAACGCAATAACTTGGCCGTTCCGCGCCCTCTCCGTGTCTTGATCTTTTGCTTCGCTTTCAGAACGCGTGTGCCGACAGATTTGTACGGTGTTGGATGTGATAACTTGAATGGGTGAGAGGACGAGTGGAAAGAAAAGAAAAGAAACAGAAAAAAGAAAGGAAGAAAGAGAAAGAAAAAAGAATAAGAAATAAATAAAAAACTGAAAAGAAAATAAATAAAGAGAGAAAAAAGTAGCAAGATTCACAAAATAAGACATGGGAACAAGAGAGAGAGCGAAACAGAAGAAGAGAAGAGATAGAAAAAAGAATAAAGAAAACAAAATATACATAAAGAAAGAAACCAGAAGAAAGCAAAAAAGAAAAAAAAAGGAGTTGAAAAAACTTAGTGAAAGACAAAGAAACAAAGAAAGAGACAAATGAAGAGAAGCAAGAAAGATAGCTTATCTCCGACGTTCCTTCCACCTGGGCATCACCTGTGAGAAGCTGCCTTATTCTTTTTTTTACTTCCTTACAAATCAATTTTTTGAGAGGTCTTGAAGTGAGAGCGCACCTGTCTGTCATGCAAACTGATATGCCACGAAGTACCAATTTTCAATGCGGATTAGTGTACCACGACTGCGAAAGAAGTCCCAACATCGTGAGAAGTTGTTCTTTTCCCACCGAAACAGCGTTCTCTGGCGCTACATCTGAGGAGAGCGAGAAAGTAGACGGCAGCGACTCACGGGCGAAGGTAAACGGAGCTGACAGCGATCCCACCACCGTCTCGCACGTGTGCTCTCGTTCTCTATTTCGCATTGTCTGTAGGTGGAGGATGGGCTTTGCCGTGGCACATCACTGTCGCCTCTTCTTCTTTCCCGTGGTTCCACTTCGGCGCGCTGCATGCTCACACCGAAAGAAGCAGCATCGCTAGGACTTCAGCGTCAGTCAGAATCAGCGGGGACTCCCAACGACTCGGGCAGACAATGGCCGCCGCCTGCGAGGAGCGCTGGCGGTAACGGCCCACAGCCCCGCGTCTTCAACGTTAGCCGGGTCTCTCCTCCTTTCTCTCTTTCGTTTCTCGCTTCTTTCTCGGGGCGTACTCGTGTCTTCCCATTGTCACCCCGGACCGATTCAATCAAGGACCGTAAGAGATACCGACATGTAAGCCCGAAGCCAAACCCAACGCACACCCCTCTTCCCTAGCCATCTCCTCTACTCTCCCTAACACAACACCGGCCACGTAGCTTCCCCCCCCCCCCGTTAGCCTTTGCACATGCACTGGGCCTCTCCTTCTGTCGTGCTCGCATCTCACCTCAGTCCTCCGCCCGGTTCTTGCACTTGTTCGCCCTTGTCGTCTATTCGGCTCGAGTCTTTGTCACTCATTCAGGATTTCCCTTTCCCGCAACAACAGAAGCAGCAGCAGCAGCTGTTGTACAGGTCTTGCTGCGCTTTTGTTCGTTCTCGCCAATATCGTCGACAGTACATTGGGGCATGTTTCTTTTGTAATGCGTATTACGTTTCTTCTGCCTGCCTTGTATATATAGTTATGGAAGAACGTCCCGTTGACATTTTTAAACTACATGTGTGGATAGTTTGTTCTAGCGTAATAAATGCCGTGTGAATACCAATGATGCATAAAAAAACTCTCTGTGAATACGAATAAGGCAGAAGTTCTGGGGAAAGCTGAAACTGAAACTGTATTCAATTTTTAGGGGCGAAGCTCCGTAGGGTGTGGGTCTGTCTTTCCTCCGATGGTGTATGTAAACCACCTGTAGTTTTATAAAGTGCTCAACCTATAGTTCTACTTTCGCAAACTGCCTACTACTTCGTCCCTGCAAACAGCTCACTACACCCCATCACCGATCCACCACTTCAGCGACCATAAAGTCAATGCGGCCGAGAAGCAGCCAATACGAAATGCAAGATGGTCGTGTACTTGTGTCCAGGTGCGCGCTAAAGAACCATAGATTTTCCCACTGTGTCCAGTCCTTCTTTCTACGTGACTGCCTACAGCTCCACCTTTGCAAATTGTCCACTACTTCATCCTCGCAAGCATTCCGCTACGCCCCATCACCGATCCATCACTTCACCGACCATAAAGCCGTTCAAATGAAGTGGAAATGGAAGCGGCGTATATGGCTACCACTTACGAACAATAAAATTTCTTGTATAAATATATACAGTGTTTGTCACGTCTTTGGGGATGTAGTGGGCGATATTCGTGGATGGATCACGGTTTAGCGTTGAAACCCTCCAGAGCTTCGCCCCACTCATCACCATTCACTCCGTGGATATGCTGTGATTTTTGAAGACTGCAGATGATAAGCTTATCTTCAAGAAGATAAGACAGCTTGTCGAAACGATAGCTCCAGCCACATCCCGTGTTAGAGGAATGTAGTATTAATACGTGTGCAGTTATTCAATGACCAAATCGAAAAGCTATCGCTTCGTGAATTATTTACAATTAGGCTCCTGCACATTGTGTGAATTACTTATCGCCGACCTGATGTGATGTTTCAACGTCTGTGTCGTTGTGCTGGTGAACGTGATGTAACAAGTTTGATACCATGCCTCAGTAATCCCTTTGACGAAGGCGAAGCGCAAAACATGAAAGGCCTACGTACTCTGATGTAGGTGTTGGTTGACTAAAAGTGAGACGCCCCAAGGTATTTCGGAGTTGCCACCACTAGAGGGCACACTACATTATCATGGTCCTGGTTAAAGTAAAGTAGGTTTAGAATTGAATATTTATTATTGTCGGGCGTCAACATTCCCCTACAAAGCAGCCACTTCGTGTTAACTTCATTATACTAATCACACTGAATATGCAGATTTAAAAAAGAAACATTGAAAGGCGACAAAATAAGAGTCAAAGAACACTTTCAAGACGTAGGCAGAGCTGGCTAAACAGCTTGCTTTGTGCACAAAACACGCACAATAGCATTGCGACGTAACATGGCAGGCTTCACTCTAGCGTGGAAAAGATAAACTTCAATATTTTTGCATTGAACCGAAGATGTATATTTCATTCTGAGTGAAATTCAGTATGAGTGCTCGGAATCACGGTGAATACTTCCTGACAGAATAAACCGGCAAGTAGTGGCAACAAATAGGTTAACGTATTTTTTTAGCGAATCGGTAGTCGTTAGCGCTAAACAAACACACAGGACGATGCATTTTGGGACCATACACTACTAGTATAAATGTTCGATTTGATCTCACGCATATACGTTGTTACAGTAGAACAGAATTCGCCCCACCTCCATCAAGTACAACAGGCGTTCTCACCACCATCATCATCATCATCATCATCATCATCATCATCAACAACATCATCAGCCTGACTACGTCCACTGCAGGACAAAGGCCTCTCCCATGTTCCACCAGTTTACCCGGTCCTGAGCTTCCTGCTGCCAATTTATACCCGTAAACTTCTTAATCTCATCTGCCCACTTAACCTTCTGACTCCCCCTAACCCGCTTTCCTTCTCTGGGTATCCAGTTTGTTACCCTTAATGACCAGCGGTTATCCTGTCTACGCGTTACATGCCTGGCCCATGTCCATTTCTTCTTTATTTCAACTATGATATCCTTAACCCCCGCTTGTCCCCTGACCCACTCTGCTCTCTTCTTGTCTCTTAAGGGTACACCTACCATTAATCAGCATTGTCCAATTGAAGGGCCACAAGTACAGACAGCCTCAGATAAAAAAAAATACGAAGAGTGAAACTATTACGAAAGACTTCGTTGCACTTCGCAGAGTGGACGTAATTCTAGGTTGATGTTGACCAATCTAACTTGGGCGCGAGCTGATAGGACGCAGCTAGAGACAGTTGGTCCAGCCCAACGCTGTCGAATTGGCGTGTGCGAAGTAAGCAGTACTCACAGGAGACTTCCTAAATAGCGTCCATGTTGTCGATAAACTCCAGTACAGCACATTGGCATCCACGAAGCGTGACAAGCATGGTTACTTGACGAACCTTCTGTCGAGTAAGCCACTTGAATCGTACTACCGTTCCATTGAGGACATGCTGAAACCGCGCATTGCCGAACCCTGAAAACGTCAGCAAGTTCTACACACCCAACCATTCGTTCCGTCAGGCAGAGCAACGCCAACGGGAGTTCAACCTGATGCCTCGCTGCAGGTTGACCACAATCGTGGTGCGTGACGAAGCATTTCGAAGCTTCCGCGGACTCTGAAGAGGTCGCTGAAAGGGGTCACGTCATGCCTCCGGGCAAAGCTTGCAATGCCGGTTTGGCCACATAGCAACGTCAGTGTGAGTGCGGTAAGGACAAACTAGCTAGACACTGAAGCGAAACACGTAGGCCTGTCTTGATGTTAGGAAGGAGCTGATCGGGTGAAGTGAGTCAGCTTAAAAGCATAGAGTGACTGGGGGGGGGGGGGGGCATAGAAATTAGATAACAAGGCCGGAGCTGTCCCAAGATGAAAGGAAAAAGTGCCCCCTTCGCCGGCGAATGATTCGATTGCCGATGCAGCAAAGGCAGGCGGAAACTTTACCGCTGCGTCCGCGGCGCTCTTACTATATACACGCACTACATAGGGCTAGCTGCGAGAGAAGCGAGAAAACCGACAACGATGTTCTCAAAGGGTTTGTAAGCCAACGCACACGAGCTGTGTTCGTAGCTTGCTTTAGCCTCGTCGGTTTGAGGTAGGCCGCCGAAGCCCATTTTCGCCACTGTCCGAAATGCCCGTTCATTGTCTGAGAATACGCTCCCTTGTGTTATGACGTTCGAAAGAATTGACAAGTGTTGTCCGTTTTCTCTTGTGCGTCCGATATTGTATTGTGCGCGTTCGAAAGACCTCTGAAGTGTGTGAGACGTTTTGAACAGGTAGCGTCGCTGTTTAGTGCTGTAGTGTTGCACAATTGGAAGTGTGGATTAGCGAACTTGTTTCGCACATCTCGTGTTTTTGACCCACTGAGACTCGGTCGCATTCACCAAAATCTTATTACACCTGGCTAACCCTAACTCGAACTTACCATGACTTTACTCAGCCTTACTCTCAGTGGCCATGGGTTGATCTTATACAAAGCTTAAGTTTCTTCAAACTAACCTAATTGGATACATTTCCATGAGTTGCGCTCTTCCATTCAGCTGGTGCTGTGTTCTCTCTTTCACGGCAGCGTTGGTTTTTTCATCTTCTTCATTCTTTTCAGAAGAAGTTTCCTAAAACAGGATCAGTTCATTATACCGCTGCTGCGCCTCCTGCATAACAACTCGAAGCCGCACAAAATTTTATTCATGTATTCTCAAATGCTATGTGCAGGTTCATTGCAGGAGTATAATAAATATATACAAGGCACAAAAATGAGGTCCATAGAGCATAAAAGTAATATGCAATCGCTACGGAGTTACAACGGTTACGCTGCTTGACCGCTGACCCGAAAAATGCATGTTTGATCTAGGCATTGGCGGTCCCACTTTGATGAAATATTAAATGTCCGTGTGCATCGATTTTGGTCCACTTAAAAAAAAAAACCCAGAAAGTCAAATTTGTCGGAGCCATTCACAATGGTGAACATTGTAATAAAATAGTGATTTCGCCATGTTAAACCTTACTAATTATTATTAATATTGGCATAAAAGCAGTAATTATATGGCAACAGTGCTTATATGAAATATTGCAGTGCTTATTGACGAACACAAATGGGCAAAATGTTTTAATTTTTGGGCAACCGTCCAACCTCGGTTAACCATCCGAAAGTAACTGCATTTGTAAATGTTAGCATGCGCAAATAAAGGATTTAACTTGAGCCAGTAGTAGTTTCTAGTTGCAAGAGAAGATAGTGCGATAAACAGTAAGCGGTGAGTCGACAAGACGAGCGAACGAATGAACAGAAAAAGATTAACCTCCAAAATTTTTTCTCGCTTATCACTAAATCTAGAGTTAGAAAATGAATTCGAGTTTCTTCCAGCATCACAGCGGACTCAGCCTAAGAGTAGACATTAGATTCTCGGCACGATTTTCCCGTCAATGCATTTCTCTCGTCGAAAATAAAGTGCAGCCGTTTCTCACACTAGGCAGGAATGGGTTGCTCCCGAAACTAGCGACGCTGTGCGAGCGGCTGGGGCAACACCGCCGCACAACTCTGTCTCGTTGGTACGTCTACGCCACAGTGAAGGACGAGAGCTGTCAAATAGAAATAGAAACAGGGAAAACAATAACAACGCCCATTCTCGTGCGGGGCTGTTTTTTTTTTGTTTTTTGCGGTAAACATTTTACAGCGAATTGAGATTGTTCGGCACTCTTTTCTTGCCACGATAAGATATGGAAGATCTGTTTGCTTTTTTTGTTTTCGATGGTATGTGTTCTCCTCTTTTTTACAATAAAATAGGGTGAAATAAGCACTTCAGAGGGGGGTAAAAGGCGTAGACGGGTTGTGGTGATCTTTTTGAAGAAATGCGCCATTGTGGCTTTAGGATAAAAAAAGAAAACAGTAAATACGATAAAAATACAATAAAACGACTCAATGAAACGGAATGGCAAGAAAATAACGGGAGAAGAATGGAGGGGGTACGAGGAGTAGCGATGGGGGAGTTTGAAGCGGATGGGTTGGCCAAGACCGCGGGCTATACGCTTTCAGCGCGCCCGGCTTCGGCTTCGACTTTGTGCCTCTTCACCGTTCTTCTTCCTCCTCATCCTCCGGTTCTCTTGCGGCTGGTGACCGGCTAGGGAAGGCACGATCGGTATGCTGACGGGGTGGCGAGCCCCGAGCTCCCCGAACCGAAAGCGGGCTTTTTCTTCACACACAGGCGAGCGCCGCGTGCTCGTCGAGGACGTGACTTGACCGCAGAGCAGAACTGCTTCGCGGCGAAGTGCGCCTTCGTGGTGTTCGGGTGTGGGTTGGTTCGCTACCGCTCCCGCTGCCATCGCCTCTTGTTTTGCTCCCGGTGCTGAGGCGCTGCTAGGGCTAGCCGGCACGACAAGTGCTGTGTACGGTGTCGGATCGAAAAAAAAAAAGACGGCCATGGCTGTGCTATCCCGGTTCTGCTCGCGCCCGCTACGTCCGTTAACAGCATCGGTTCTAACAGCATGCCCGCCTGATTGAGGTTGCTTGAAACAGGGGAGCCGGTGGTCAAGAATATTTCAGTGGTTATTTAGTTTTTTTGCCACCACGCCGAAAAGGGCTAGTCCTGGTTTCAATCCCCTTACCGGAACAAATTTTCGTTCAATTTGCCTTTTTCGGAACCTCGTGAGGATTTTTCTGTGGCTTTGGATACTATCATTTGGATACTATCATTTATCTTTTTCATAACACTTCTGCTCTCTTTGGACCATTCGTAAAACTCAATTGCATCAGTTCGTGTTTACCGGTATAGAATAAATTTGCGGAATGTTCACATTCGGTTAGCTCTCATTGTTTTCAATTCACCCATTCACTTTCCGACACGAATGTTCTTGAGCGCTCACCACGTGTGTCACACTAGTTTCAAATCCCGATTGTGGCCTTTTTATTTATGTGCTGTTTGATTTCTCCCTTCGCTGCCCCAATTATCTCACCATCACTGCAAGGTAGTAAACCTTATGTTAGTCTGGTTGAGCTCGCGACGTTTCAACTTCTTAAACAGCGTCTACCTACTTGGAAAACTAATCACGGATTTATCGTTTAGAGCCGGTACAGATCATTGAAAGCGTTTCACCAGAGCCACGTCATGTTTCCCCTGAGTTACGCTAAAGCAATGCAAGATGTGCGAACTTGACCAATCAGCAGCAGTTCGGGAGGCAAGATCTCGTCGAAGAGAGTTTCTCGTAATGTTTCATTTCTTCGAATATAGAAGGCAGCACAAGTCCATGCACTCACGGTAGCACATGTCTCAACTTGCTTCGGATGCAGCCCAACTTTGGTGAACTTGAAAAGCGCCACAACTCAAGGCAAAAGTAGTCGAAGTGGCCAAGTCATTCAGTATTATCGCCAAATTTGCAGTTCATTTGAACAGAAACAGTAGTCTGAACAGATTCTCAAGTATTAGTTAATAAACAAAAACATTTTGAATGAGTAACACCAGATATTTAAAAGTAGCTAGAAAATAGCCATGGCGCCAAGTGGAAATTTTCCCTGCCGAGCGGTGTCGAAAAGTAGCCAATTTGGCGCAAAGTAGCCGCCAACGACAACCCTGTCATCGGACGAGGCGGACACAGGATCACTGGATTGGATCTGCCTAAAGAGAGAGAGAGGGTGGTAAAGAAGGAAGCGCGTATGCTTAGTGGTGCAGAATGCTGCAGTGTCTCAAAGAAGGGGAAGGGCGAACTCCGTGAGCAAGCTAGCCCTCGGTAAGGCCAAGAAGGAGTCCGGTTCGAGATGAACGGCGGTCAGGGTCGCTGTTCGCGCCTATGGCTCGTAAATTTTGTTGAGTAGGCCTAAGGATGGCTAAGGGTGGTGTTTTCAGGGGGAGAGAGTAAAATGGCTCAACGCTTTGTGAAGTGAGCAAAGCTGAGGCCCGTGGAGTTAGGAACAGAGGAGAGGCGTATCTTGGATTCGTTTTCATGAGGGGGGAGGGGGAGGGGGGAGGTGGGATAAGGATGATCGCCCTGGTGTAAGAGGCCATTGGACTCTAAGTGAGCGAGAGAGAGAAACAGCGATAGGCGGGGTGGTGGATTTATAACTTCGATGTGGACGTGGGGTGTTGGACTGTCGGGCCTTGGCGTCGTCTAAGTAGTTGGCTGGCGTGGCATGTGCAGGAAATTGAGCTTCTCCCTCTCACGCTCGTTCATTCTGCTTGGCTCGTTTTTGTTTTCGACGATCTTTCTCGTTTCTTGTGTTTTCGCTCCCCGCATGCTGGTAAAAAAAAAACTCCTCTCCCATGTTGTACTAGCTACGCGCACGAGCTGTTGGGGGAGGAGGAGATGGCTTGGCTCGCGTCTATTACTTGCATCTTTATTGCTTTCCATTCGCTGGATGATGCCTCCGTATCGAGTGTATAGCGCACGCTTACTCCACGGCTAGATAGTTTTGTTGTTTCTTTTCAGCGGGGACAGCATCGCTCTCGATATCGTTTTTACAAGCGCCAAAGGAAAATACATGGCCCACGCTCTGCACGCGTGAAACTATAGAAAGCAGGGGCGGGGATGTGGCGATCGGGGCGTCGTGCCAGTTCTACGACGCTACACGCGCCGACTGCGTTTCATTGCGCCTTTAGCTCTGCTGGGACATTTCACAGAAACGCCCCACCACCTCTTCCTCTCTTTCCCTCTTATCTACAGCACCGCCCGGCCTGCCCCGTGTCTTAATTTTGTGCTCGGCTGTTTTTATCTTCTCAACCATGCTATATATTTTGATTGATTCGCTATTATCCTAAAGGTTTCAGGGTCCACTCGCCTGATCATTCCGGCTGTACAGAAAAAGAGGGCAATAAAATTAAGACAAGTTTCGTCACGCTCACCCACAATGAATGCTAGAGCTCGAAAAGAATGAACATTACCATTATTGCCTTCGCGTTCTCCCTGGTAGTTTAAGTTTTCTATCGCATAACCTGTCTTGAACCTATACTTTTGTTCGTTTATTGACTTGTGAAACGAATAGCTCACATCTCTTTAAACCTTGAGCCTCATGACGTGCAAACTAAGTAGTCTGCTCAGTAAAAGGGCTATGTCATTATCGTCGCTTCATTGGTTTCTCGGTCTCCTGTGCTTGAGGGTCTCACGGCTATATATACATCTACCCTGCTCAATCGTTGAACGTATTCGCCGCCCCTTGAACGAGTTACAGCGATGCGAGACAAACTGACCTTGTAGGACAGGCAATAGCTTAGCTTGAATACAACATCTGCTAGACACACATATAAGGCCTCACTTAAGGAATACGTTGGCTTCGTTACGATAACATGTTGCGGGGCTAGTCGGTTCGTAATGCTGGACTGCGGGGCCTAAAGTTTATTGGAAGACTGAAGAATACTCGCAGCACAGGGCAAGCGCGAATGCACAACTCTCGTTAGTGGGAGAACTTGCATCGATACATATTTTAAAACTTGCGCACGCAAGTGTAGTTCCCTTATAACAAAAACAAAAGAACGAAAGGGACGTATCACCCGATTACAGATTAGAACATCAAATCCAAAGGTCATTTTTCTTTGTCGCGCTATACCAAGGCAATGTCACTCACACAATCCCTTCCTTTCTTTCTCATAGTTTGTTCAATCTTCATTTCTCCCCGCCGATAGTCAAGTGGTTATGGTGTTTAACTACTTTACCGAATGTTCCGAGATCGAATCCCGGCCAAGGCGGCCACATTTAGAAAGTGGTGAAATGCTAGTGGCCCATATGCCTAGATTTGTATGCACGTAAAAAATGCCTGGATGGTCAAAGTTTTCGGATATCTCTACTGCGGCACCTGTGTCAATCAAGGCGTGGTTTTTCGGACGTAAAACCTCAGCGGTAATCATCAATGAGTCCTTTCTCTGTTTCTTTCTTTCTGTTTCGTTGTACGTTCACACGCAAATGATTACGCAACGTGAACTTGATTGCGAATGCAAATCTCGGCTCTGTTACTTCACGATGCTTCCAACCTAGCGAGTAGCAACGTATATAATCTGCAAAAACTACTACAAGCTGTAACATCTGTATAGAACCTGTATTCTCAGACCAAGAGGGAATATAGCTTTCTCGGAAAGTTTACGTTCCGCAAACTTTTGCGAGGGAGTGGGTAGGTGTAAGCTCGAAAAAGAATGGCTTAGCCATAGAATCATTGCGTGATCAGTCCCGCGACAGACAATGATATTGGCGTTGTGCCGCTTGCCTTCACAAACTGGAAGCATTTTCCTACTTGCTATTTATCGCTTACGGATCCGATTAAGGCGAGATATCGAAGCTGATATCGTTAGCCTGTGCGAGCTTGCATCCCAAGCATCCGCTCGATAAATCCTGCTCTGAATTGCACTTTCCTCGTATCGCAATTCTAGCGTAATGATAAGGAACGATCCAATAAACCGATCCTCGTCCCCTCTCCGGGGGATCATCGGCGGGGTTTATCGATGGCAACGCGCACAAAAGAGAATTCTCGGGACGAAAATTGGCGACGCCTCGCTCGTAAAAGGAAAAGCTTTTCCCTACTACGCGTTTTTTTTTCTTTTTTTATGGCCACCTTCATAGGCGGATCTCGAATGAATGGTAGTTAAATGGAAACAATTAAATCTGTTGCCGCTGTCTCAAAACAACGTTCATGGTGGCTTAGTTTGTGGTTGTACTGGATATACAATTGTCAATAGCACTTCGTCTTGTTCGCCTTTTCTAAACATGTCATAGTTGTACGAAATACGGGCTTCGCGTGGCGGAGAATGGTCCTGGACAGGTGACTTCTACCGCTGAAATGACAATATTTGCGTCCACCAGACCCACTCGGCCTTTTTGTATGATGCCTGCCGTAAGTCGGCACCTCTACTGGCCAGAAAATAGGCCATCAAATAACGGTTCAACAGCGAAACAACACTGATTTGAAGCACAACGAGTGTGGGATAGATTTCGATGGTTGGACGTTTCTATTGAAAATCGGGTAAAAGTAAGTTCTGAGAATGATGGCTTTCTGACACGTGTAGCTTTATTTTCAAAAGAACTTCTACTTGAAGCCCGTAAAGATTCACAACATATTATGGCTGAAATTTCTAGGTAAAGAAAAAAAAACACTTATTTTCACAATTTATTCAGAACATTTTGGCTGTCAACGGTCAACGTTGACGTTTGTCTCCGGTCCCTTCGAGACAGGCAAGAAGTCGGAAACCTGAAAAAAGGCGTAGTACAATTTACAATTTCATGACAGACGAATGATACAGTACTTGGTACGGTCTTGACAGAGATGCAGAGCGTATTGGCTAGCACTCACTTCGCACCAGTCTTTATTGACGTGCCCTTTTCATAAGCCGATCGCCTCCATAGGAACCCGCACGTTCCCTTTTCTTGGTGGCGCATTTGTGTCCGTCGGTGCGCGAAATGGCCCGTCGAAGTGTCACGACCAGGCGCGCCAAGGCTCCGCCGCGCAACGCTGATTTGGTCGGCACGAAGGAAGTGGCACAGCGTCGTGGTTGACTGGCGCGAACTCGTTTCTGCCGGCGTCATTGTGATCGTCTACTGTGGCACGCACACACATGCGTTTGCATGGTCACTCACACACACCCACGAATAAGCGCCCACGCACCCGCATGTTTCGCTATCGTAAACGTAGGAGCTTCCACAGATGCGCTGAAGAGACTGTAGAAAGTCACACAGTCGCCTATGCATTTGCACCAAATGATTCCGATGTGAAAGCTACCTTCTTTTCTTTTTTTATTTTACTAAGACGACTGTATTTTACTAAGACGACTGTATCGGCCCATCATTGTTCAAATGATGGTGCTACGAAATGACGTCATCATGTTACGTCACATTATGTAACGTAGCAGTAACGTAGAGAGATTGGCAGATTCAAAAGCTTAAGTTGCTAGACAACATTCGTGCTGTGTCCCTCTCACCTTGTGTCTCCATCGTGTTCGCGCTGATTTTTTGAAGTGTGAAACCTCTTAGTTGCTTCACAGTGCCGTTGCAACGTTTGCCGATCTTCAACGTGTTGCTGACGTCATAAGGTTGCGTCACCACCGGGAGACGTCTTGCGTCATTCGTATTAAATGATATGATCCCTTTTCGCATATACGCCGATAAATCAATGTCCTGAATTCACACGTACCGAAACAGACACACACGCAACCGTGGGTCAACGGGAGTCACAGTCGATCTGTAGGACGCCGTGTCCAGGCTATGCACGGGAGCAAACGTGCCAACACGTTGCTGGTGTCACGTACACCAACGTGCGTAGATGCGCGAGCGTGTTCAACTCCAACAACGCACGATCGTAAGTGCAAACAGCAGGCTGTTCCACAGAGAACTAGCAGACACCTCTCACTCATTGAGCTATGCTTCACTCACTCTCTCTTCCTCCCTCACTCCCCTTTTGCAATGCAGACGGCGCATAGCACACACGTTTACACGATTCGCTATTCACGCTGTGATGTCAACAGAAACGTAACGTAACCACTTGTCCGCACGTACTTGGGCGCTCGCACACTTCTTCTAGCTCAAGAGTTCTCTCTCTCTCTCTCTCTCATCTTTTCCGTCTCGCCCCGTAAACACTTCGCAGTGCAAATGGCGTCGCGAGCACTCATGCGCGCACATGTGTAGTTTAGAATCGCCGACAACTATGCGTGCACAGGCTCAGGCACGTACGCTCTAGTATCGCAACGCCGTGTCTTCTCTCTCTCTGCAGCTACAACTTTCGGTCTCTCTCTCTCATTCACTGCGACATCGCATGCCAGAGTCTGGCACGCAGCTCGAATAAGGGTGCTGGCACTCGCGCCTAGGCTTTCCTCGTCTCGGAAAAAAAGACGACGGCTGCAGCTAGCTGCTGCCCGAGACGCTAGATACAAGGAGACGAGACTGGGAAGTTAGGGAAGGGACGGGGGGAAACGAGACTCTTGGCCTCCCGACGGCGTCAGAATCGGATGTATATGGCCGGCAGAAATAGGCGCAGAGACAAGAGGCGAGCGGCTGCTGCCACCGCATCATCCGCGAGCGGTGTTGGTATGGGGAAAGGAAGGGAGGGTTGGGAAGCCGAGACTCCGCGGACGGGATTCGCATCCGTGATGGGGAAAGCTGTCCTGTTCCTCCTCCTCAACCTCTTCCCATCGTTCCCGGGGGAGAGGGCGGAGGGAAGAAAGCCGCTGACCGGCGCGGACCCCCAAGACTGGTGGCAGCTGCAACCGACGACCATTGCTTCCCTGCTATGCTTCTTGCCCTGCTGCTACTGCCGCTACTATACTACTGCTGCTTTTCGACAGGAGAGCCTTGCCCAGGAATCCCCTTCATCTTCCCATTTTTTCTAACCTAAGATATTTCCCACTTTGTTTTTGACGAGTTTTTTCCTATTTCGTACTTTCTTTTTGTCAATGCTAGCTTTTTCCTTGGTGCCACTTGCTCCCTCCCAATTCCAACCGCTTTAGGAAGCGGTACTGGGCTGCCTTTTCCCCTTTTTTCCACATCTACCCTTTATTCCTGTCTTGTAGTTTGTTTTGACTGGAAATGCTGCCCCCTTGTTCTAGGTACTGCGTGTCGGGATGGGTGTCTTTTCTTGCATCTCTCGTTAGACACTTTGTTCATCCCTCTAGTTCCATTTCTCCCTTTATTTCTTCCGTATGACCACTGAGGTCCTACTTCCCCGCATATTCTGACTTTCCGCGATCCCCATCCACCAAAACGCCCCGGTGTTTTCTCGTTTTCGACGATGTGTTTCACAGTTCGGGTGTCGTGCCATAATTCAGGTTTCCCGAGAGGCGGGAGCTGCGACCCTTCGTTTGCCCTGTGAAGACTTCCCGTCTTCAAGATGGTCTCTCGCGCTGGTACGACTCGAGTACGTTCGACATTCCAATGTAACATTAGTTTTCTTTACACGCTTTATTTCTGATGATGTGTCGCTGCAAGTGAGGAGCGATCGAGCGGAGGCCAAGCCTAAACTTAAGGTATCGTTAAAGGTGCACATAGCGATCGGGGCCCCTTACAGTCGCGTTTCTTTATTATCGCCTGAACTGAAACAAAATTTAGATTTAGCGCAAAAGATAATGCCGAAATGAAAGTAGGCACTCGCCCTGTGTTGAATCATTCTGTGAATTTTCATTTTTGTGTTTTAATGGTCCCAAAAGTTTCCCACGTTATTTTTGTCAGCAGTCTTTTCGACTCATTAGGGATGGCCTCAACGCTTTCGGACCTTCATAATCTTACGCCCGTATTCACAAACACTCGTCGACTCGACATTCGCCCTTAACTTGACAGACTTGAGCACTGCGCTGCTGCTCGGCTGAAAATGACACTGCGCTACTCAAGAATAGCAGCAAATTATCACTGATATGCAGTGACTTGCCCTGCATAGAGATGGCGTTCCCATCGACTTTCTCAAGTGATGGTAGAGCGTTGATTGAAGGGGCGTTCTAGAATACGGGGGGTTACTCCCTATCATGCTTCCTTCTGTGCTCACCAGCTGCAACATTGTCGTATGTAGCGTTGGGGCTTTATTTCGGTTGTCCAGACACCAATAAACTTTTCGCTGTCACGTGTCTATAAAACACACCGATGAAATACACGAATGGCCATAAATAAGCAGTAATTGAGCCGTTTTTGCTCCCTCCCCTCGAAAAAAAAAACATTCTGGATAGACCCCTACCAAGCACCAACTTCGTGAATTTCCTTTTTAGGGACGAAGTTCCTTAGGGTGTGGGTCGTCCCCTCGTTGTAGTAGCACGTTGTTGTAGTACCCACTTTTAATTATTTTTAAGAATTGCTCACTAGATGGCGTTGTGTGTATATGTCTTAAAATATCACTAGATGGTGATAGTGGTTTTCGTACATAAATTCACAGCATATCCACAGAGTGAATGATGATGAGTGGAGTGAAGCGGTCTGTCCGGCGGTCTGTCCTTTCGTTCATGTTTATCTTATACCTGCCTTGCCATCAAAGTTTGGTACATACTGAGGTATACCGAAAGGGCCACGAGAACGCCGGAATATTGACAGACAGACAGACAGACAGACAGACAGACAGACAGACAGACAGACAGACAGACAGACAGACAGACAGACAGACAGACAGACAGACAGACAGACAGACAGACAGACAGACGGACGGACGGACGGACGGACGGACGGACGGATGGACAGACGGATGGACGCTTCGCCCCACTCATCATCATTCACTGCGTGGATATGCTGTAAATTTTATCTTGTCGCTTAAATCGCTCAAGTAAAGGGACTGGCCTTGACGCAGTCCATATGGGCCTATCCACGCCTGCGCTCCGTGGTATTGTCGCGTTTCTCCGCGTCACCACGCCTTTCAATTTACCAATTCAGTTTTCCGTCTGAATAAATGGCAAACGTTAAGAATTCCTCCTCCGATCGTGAAGAAACGTGTGTGCCTTGCCCCCCATTATTATTTGTACCGCACGTATTGAATTTCTAACTCAAAAAGCGTTATTAGCCTAATTTTTATTGAGTCAGGTATCTTAGTCTTTGGGAAGGAACACAGCACAATAGAAGACTGTGCAAAGAAGGGCAACGCAGACAGCGCTGATTTGCGAAACTTTATTCGCAGGGCGTGAAGGTTGACCTGTAGGCATATAGCCCTGACGTGCGTCACAAACAGCAAACATTACTGAGTCATATTTACCTATTTTTGTTGATGGTACAAGTCAGCACTATGCGCAGTATGCCATATCTAAAGCGTTTCAACGTGTGATATTTTATGAGGTGACAGTGCTATAGAAAGATTACTTACGCAAGCGCCATCGAGTTTTCGCCTTTCATCTTCTATGCGCTGCGTTCCAAACACGCCCAATCTCCCGCATTGAGACGCTTCAGTGCTAGTTCTGGACATTTTCCCTGAGAACCGGCGTTTGCTCGACGGCGTTCCAGTCCTCATAGAAGACGCCGTGCCACGTCTGCGCTGATAAGTGAACTAAGTGTGTTTCGGTCTCCACTAAACGGGTCACCGCTAAATCTTTCTTATCTCCGCCAATGTGGCTCACACTGACGTTAAAGCCCACTTTTCGCTACGGTCGACGCTCCTTTCACATAAACAATGCCCTTGTATCTTGTGTTCTTCCCCTTTATTCCAACACATTTTTCGTGATCACTTTTCACTCATTTTATATCTTTATCATCGAGCGTTATGGAAAGTCTTATCGCTACGTAACATTCTGCACATGAAACTTTTTTTTTCGCGTAAACGCTCCATACTTTCACCCTTCGCAACTTATTTATCAATACGGCTTAACATTCTTTACGACATTCTGTGGAAAACTTATTGAGTCATTTGCATACTTCCCGCCTTAAAACAGACAGTTGAACGTTAAAAAAGGTGGGGTAGAACAAACTAAACTTGCGCTCTAGTCTATTAAGGTAGTATTTGCTCTTCTTATCTCGGTTTTCGCCAAGCTTGCGAAGGTCGAGCGTGATCACGTGCTAACGCGTCATAGCTCCGTCGTTTCCTTATCTTCTTACTTGTGAATCTTCAAAAGAGAACTTTTTAAAGACGCCTTGCACTCTTGTAGAAAAGAAAAAAAACTTAGCCGGGTCTCTTTTCTTTCTCTATTTTTTAGAGGCCCAGCTCAGAAAAATGTGTCTTTATTTCAGTGTAAACGACGCCATTGCGAATAACGAAGATAAAGGAGAGTTTTGCATAAAGAGAACATTTCGCAAGCGCTACCCGAATTCTTATTGAGGCATAACGCGATAGCACAAGACAGATCAACGACTGCGCGGAAGTAAGCTTACGATTTTGTTTTAACGCGCTTAAAAAAGTGAGCTTGCCGTAACTTGGCTACACTGCAATGTCTTCCATAACGGGGCTACTTCGTGCAAGCATCTGCTGCAGCGCTTGTGGAGTGTGATAAATAATAAGGTGATGTTATGAACATCATTCTTAGTTGAGGCGTCTTAATCAGCGTGAGCTGGCACGAGTGGGTTATATTGATGCTGGATATTTCGGAGCGCGCGTGACAATAACGTAAAATTACCGACGTCCTTACTTGCGGCACGAAGTTGTCTTCTTCTAACGCTTTGGTGTAAAAGGCAGAGCACGCTTTACAGGAGCCTGGACTGTATTGCAGAACGGCGGTTTGTGCAAGGGGCGGGCGGCTCACTGTCATCAATGACTGACGCTGCGGAAGACTATGAATAGCTACAAAATGGAATAGAAAAAATCATGCAGGAGATCTTGCAAGAACTTGTCGTGCGGACTTATCGTTGTGTATGAGTGTGGTGCTGAGAGTCGTCGGGGTGTAGCAATTCAAGCTGACGCTTTGTGTTGAGTGATGCAAACACGTCATTACTTTCGTACGAAGTTTCTTGCCTTTCGCCGCTTTCTAGAAGTAGAAATAATTCGCTCCTTACCTTTTCATTCAAGGTTAGTAGGCTAACCGTACATGTAATAACTGGCACGTATATTTGACTCCCGACTGAGGGCAAAATGTCTACTTCTGTATCTATTTACCAGTGTGTTATTTGCTACTACAAAACGCCAACAAAATAGCATACAGCCTTAAAGGCAGTGCATGCCTAGTCTTTCACACTTAGAAATTTTGCGCGTTTATTTGTCATGCACTCCAAACGCCTGCGACGCATACGCTACACGTGACAATCGCATAGAAATAGCTGATTAGTTCGAAAAACATATGCGCAACTCGTCAGTAGACAGGAAACGTGAAATTACCAGTACGACCACTCTAAATCAGCCAGAACATTGCGGGCACCTTGAAGCCAACAATGTCGAAATTTAGTGAGACAAAAAGAAGTTAGGAGAAAATAAACGCGTTAGAAGGATGTTCATCCGGGCACTAAGCTGGGCTATGTGTGTTAGACTATGTCGGTTGTGTGTATCATTTCATTAAAGTAGAGGCGATGTTGCGCACAGTTAAGCGCGTGAGAGTTTTTACTTTTGTCCGGAGTGTGAAGCATAGTGTGCATGTGGAGCTTGAATGCGGTAAAGTAGTTTAACTGAGTTGTAGTCGCGCCCGCCTCTGACGTCCGTGGTGTTGGAAGGAGACCCTGTCCATGATAGATTTTGGTTTAATAATTGTTGGGTGAGGACGGCGGTTGTTAGCTGTAAGCGTTGATCGTGTCTAAGGTGCCAAAGGTGGGACCTCTTCTCAACATGTGTTCATTTTCTTAGCACGCTTGTGGATTCTGCACCAAGAAGTAAACGTGTCTAAGACAGTTTCATTTGCAGTACGTTCTAACTTCAACAGTTACGGGCTCATTTTGTGTTAATGACTACCATCAGACGTGTTTTTCATGCGGGTCACCTAACGTGTGCCGGTGCATGCACCAGCGCCGGCACGCATCTTTAAAGTACCGTGATACTCGAGGGAACCTTTTATCGGTTAAAATTTCTAACGTCCATGGGTTTTTTTTGTATAGCGGATCAGTGGGAATAACACGGCTAGATATAAAATTATTCTAGAATGACACACACATACGCACAGGCAGGCACACACACACACACACACACACACACACGCACGCACGCACGCACACACACACACACACACACACACACACACACACACACACACACACACACACGTGCGCGCGCGCGACATGATAGCTATAGCTTACTGGTGTTCGTTAACGTGCGCCTAAAGATAACTCGGCAGATGTTTCTGCATTTACTCATCATACAATAAAACCGCAGTTACCGGTAATGAAATTCAGGTCAGCGTGATTGACTGCGCAACAATGCAAGTGCTGTCTTATGACGAGTATGCGAAAGATGAAAGTGCACATATGTTCCCTGGGTACTTATTCCTAAAGGACGACTCCCGCGTGCTGTGATTTGTCAAATCACTCATAACTGGGAAGTATTTTTTTAGAGCGAAGACATCAATGAAATTGGATGGGGAAAACAGAAAACAACGACGGCTTCTGCCTTCGAGCCATCGTAAGCGAATGCATAAGAGACCTTGTTAATTTTGGCGTTTCTTGTGTTGTTTTTCAGCCTGACGAACTGTTCCTTTAGGGATGCTTTACCGTGACAGTTGCTATAGCAACCGATGAAACTTGCGCCCTAAACCAGGATCCCTTTCTAGGCCACGGTCGAACGGAAGCCTCGCGGACTGGTCATCAAGGCAGGAGGCGCCAGCAGGACCAGCCACAACCGTATACGACGAGCAACTTACAATCGTGAAAGCACCGTGATCTAGGCCGCTTGGCGATTCGCTGGCGTGATTAATGAGCGTCCCTGTGTCGATCGAGAAGCGAGCTTTCCGGCGCGATGCTCTTCACTCTCAGTCGTATATCGCGAGATGAAAGCACGGCCCCACTGCGGCTTCTTCCACACAGAAAGCAATCTGCGACCGGTGTCGATGACGATGGGAGATTAGAGGTGAAGACGACCAGCAGGGGAGTACCACACCGGACGGTACGTCTGCTCCCGTCTCGGGAAAGGTTGGGCTTTTCTGGCGAGCCACACCTCTGCCTTCCCATCCATCCGCTTTCCCCAATCCGAGGGATTATCGAGACCTGGGGCGCCCCGCCCGGCCCGCTCTTCATCCTCGGAGATTCCGGGATCAAGGGACGCCGCATGGTGGCTACGTGAGAACTTTCCTATCGCGCAAACACGCAACACAAATGCATCAACACTACGCACACATGCACGCACAGGACGGCTGATGCAGCTTGTGATTTCGTCTGATTTTTTTTTGATAACCGTGGCATGTTTTAAACTAATTATAGAGTGGTAGATGTATATTAGGCGTCATCATCATCATCATCATCAGCCTGACTACGCCCACTGCTGGACAAAGGCCTCTCCCATGTTCCGCCAGTTAACCCCAGTACGCCAGTTAATATTAGGCGTACTGGGTGCTTAACCAGGATGTACCGGAATGTACTTCATCTTCTAAAGATTATTTTCACGACAAAGGCCTACAAGTGTTGCTTCCGGTCGTGCACTTATTTCCGGTACACGACCATGCAACTGATGCGAAATGCAACTGATGCGAAATTTATGTTTATGATTTAAGTTTTGTGGTATACCAATCGGACCATCAGTTTACTTAAGAAATGGCCAATTAACTCAATGATATCAATGAATGTTAATTGAATGTGCTCATTGAAGGAGTAGGCGGCTTTCATATGAGCAACTGAGAGCCTTGCGGCACCTGGTGGAGCAGATATCAACCAGCCTTTTTTTTTTGGTCCTTGAGCTCAGAGACCCGCTTCTGCGGGGCAACGAAACACAATGTTAACTTCGGGAATAAAACAGGAAACACGTATTCCCACATGTGACTGCCACTATAGGCACCTAAGTCAAGTATTAGGGTCACCTCCAGTTTTTTTTTCAGTGCTAGTTCACTTCAAGAGAACAGACAAACTAAAGCAAAAAGTAATCTTTACGTTCTTTTGCAATTGGAGCCTGTTTGCTCGTTTAATTCAGCTATCCAGATTAATCCTGTGAGCTGTTGGGTGCACGGCATAGCAATTTATGCAGACACGTTCGTTTTCCTTCGCAATTTGCTTATGCAAATCATCTGCGCTCTTAGGCTTCGTACGCATGTGCGTTGATGTGAGGGCTAATGGCGGAATGAGCTAGAGATGAAGGCAAGGGTGTTGGGTTAATGAACACTAGATGAGAGCTTGGATGAAGCTCCAGAGAAAGGTGCGTGCGCCGGTGAAAGCATTAGGATGGCGCCTAGCATGCAACGAGCGCGAGTGATCGTTTCGACAATTATGAGAATGAGAGGGGGAAGTGATATCGAACAATCCAGTCATTTAGCGCGACGGGGCACGATTGAAAGGGTCAGTGTATTTGAGTAATTTTTCGTTTGTGTGGGCCGCCTAAAGTGCGCTCAATCCTTGAGTTGCCTTGCGCGACTATCTGATTGTATAGATGTGTGCGTGTGCACAATGAATTTATAATGCACTGCTGAACTGCGTAAGGTACAGAGTGAGTGAGTGAATGAGTGAGAACGAATGACTTGTTAACTACGCGACCATGTAGTACGTGCAGGTGAATCATCAAAAGTTTAATGGCAGAATGATTGAGTGATAAGGGGTGGGGGTTGGGGTTGGCGTGCAGTCTACATTATCTTTCGCCTTCGAATCATATCAGGGGAATTCGTGAGAACCACCTGACTCTCGTAATCAGGCGTATCTGTGCCTACTGCAGTCTTCAGGTACTTATCTCTCCTTACCTTCCTTTTATTTTTCTCTTTCTCCATGCAGCCTTCACACCCGATCTAAGCGCTACTACATGGCGAATATACTTCACCCACGTGTTCTTGTGGCCCCAACAGGCAAGATGGCGCTGGTCGAATGCCAGCGCTTTCTCGCCACTTCTTTTATGGCTCTCCTTCCGCTCCCATCACTCGTGCCTCGACTGCAGGGACGGCGACAAAACTGCCGTTTTCGATAAGTTTCCGTCATTGTCAACACCAATTGATGCAAAAAACAATTTGACGATGTCGTAATGTCACATTACAACGACGCCACAAATTGCCAAGCTGTGAAACGTCACAATGTAGTCACGTGCTATCGTCGTTTCATCAAAGGTTGGCCGATTCCGGAGGAACTGCGAAGCTACGTCAGGTACAGAGGGGATAGGAAAGGGGAAGGGCAATCGATAAAAACTACTGAAGAGAAGAGAAGACAAAGATAAAGAAGATGACTTTCTGCTTTTGCTCGTGTTAGGCAAATTGTGTATTTCGCACATATTGAATCTATGGCAACCTATCTCACATAGGCAACGGACCGATGGCACCAGTAACCATAGGGGATTGTGGTATTGAGAGGCTGTCGTGGAAGAATACTAAGAAGGCTTTGGCCCAATTATTGAAGACGGCAGACTTGCACCAGTAGCTGCGACCCTTTTGGATATTCTTACTTGAGTGAGTGTGAACTTTAGAGCGTGTGCTCGTCCCCTCTGTCTTTCTTTCTGCTTATAATTTTCCAACCACACAATTCGATTCCCCAGCGCAGGATAGCGTGCAAGTTCATCTAGTTTGGTCAAGATCCCTGCCTTTCTCTCTCATGTCCCTTCTTTTTTCTTTTTTTTATTTCCACCTCACTCTCTCCACACAATCTGTCCATCTTCCCCAATCTGTGCGCTAGCACGGTGGGAGCGTGTTTCGCCTCTGTGTACGCGTTGCTTCAACGAGCGCCATCTGGCTGCGTTCCAGCGCTTCGCCTCGCCGCTCCCCTTCTCCCCCATTCCTCGAGGCTCCACCGCGGCGACGGCGAAGCGGCCGGCCGGACACTCCTGCTCCTTCTAACGGGATTAAGCCCTCGGGTCGCTCGGTTGGTTGGCTTCTGCCGACGAGGATTAAGGACGCCGCGCTCGCTTTTTCTTCTTTTCCTACTCCCTGGCATTTGCCCACCGCGAAACGACGGATCAGTTCTGTGGGCGGCCACCTTAATTACCCCCGTCCGCTTCCGACTAAAACCCTCTTCACCCACTTTTCTCCTATTCTTAACTTCGTTCTCTCTCTCTCTCTCTCTCTCTCTCTCTTTCATTCATTTCTTGACTCGCCTTGTCGGACACGCTGGTGGGACCATTTCGAGCTTACGGCATCTTCCTTGCCCGTCCATGTCCGGCGCGTTCTCCTTTCTTTCTTTCTTTCTTTCTTTCTTTCTTTCTTTCTTTCTTTCTTTCTTTCTTTCTTTTCTACGCGTAAGAACGCTTCATCTCCATCCTGTTTTTTTGTTTTTTTTTCATTCTCAAAGGCGCATTTCCCTCAAGGCGTAGGCGTGCTCGATAATGCAGTCGGTGGCCCACCGTCCTAGGTTTTTGTTACATCACACGCAGCACCTAAGTTGGTGAGGACATCATTGTTTTTCTCTCTCTAACTCGATGTAGGTGTGTGCGTGTGTGCGTGTGGGCGCGCGTGGGTGTGTAATTCATCGCGTGTATTTTATAACGCCTATCCATTCACGAAGACGACGATGCAAGCGGGATAAGCTATAGCATCTTTCGTGTATGGCCGAATGCATCTACGTAGCCATTGAATAAAGAAATGAGGAAATGGTCTTGGCCAAGACGGGCAGAGATTTCGACACGGAGATAGCAACAGGCGCGCACGTGGAGGACGACGTTGCAATTGGATGAATGAGCGGAGCAGGCAACGAATGGCACGGATTATGCCGAGCTCCGTAAGTTGATCCTGCGCAGTGGCATTGTATTACACTGCGGATTCTCGGCAGTCACACCAAGGCCCTGTCTGGGATACTCCTTTTCCGGTTATGGCTCAGCAACGTAGGTTGCTCTAATGTTCGCGTCGTTTCGTTAGTGTCTCGAAGTCGGAGAGTCGAAGTGGCGCTAAGCGAAGGGTCATTCGGCCTTCTGTCACAGTTAACGGGACGTTCTTTTACGGGCTTGCTTATCGTAAACGTTACATATTGCCTGTGACTGAGTCTCACCGTCGCCGGGGAAGCCTACTTGAGACACTTCGCCTGTTACGACACTCGACTTCCTTGATTCAGGATCTTGGATGGCAATTTTACCACCGCTGCAATGGTTAACCTGTGGCACTATTTTTGAGAACAAAAAGGGAAAAGTGAGCGAGTACAGGTAACAAATGGTCGATACGCTGTTTCTCGCTGCTATAGAACATACTGTAAGCTAACTTTTCGCTGGCACGAGAGGCACGTATTCCGTGTGGATGTTCAGTTGGTGGACGTGACTGCTATGCTGAGTAATCGTTAATTTTTTTTGCAGGAGATAATGGTGCTGCTATCTTTGTGTGAATGAACGTTACTAAAGTTAACACTTCCCCTATAACTACTCTTCATACAATTTGACGGATTGGTTGACTGACTCATTGATTGAATTATTTATTTATTCATTGATTGATATGGCCTAAACTGTGTCTTTAATCATCCTCAGTTAGCCGTCATATGAGTCTTTCACTAATGTGCATGTAATTGAAAACCTTTATCCATTCGCTCATTATTTCATTCATTCATATGACACGTCTTGAATTAAGCTCTGTTAGCCGTCATGTGAGTCTTTCGTAGATGTACATGCAGTAGAAAACCATTCATTCAACAAGTGACAGGCACAAATTTTGCATAATAATAAATATTTTTCATGAAATCACATCATACCATCTTTACTTTGATCTAGAAGTTTGCGCGAAGGCATTGGCTCAAAGAAGCATTGTCTGCTTATATCGAGGCTAAGTGGTTAATAGCGAATATTTTTCGGAGCATTCAGGACGAAACTTCGCGTGATTCAGGGTACGCGAAAAACATCTGCCATCCCCTTGCAGAATATTTCGTGCTTCCCGGATGATCGACATGACTTCCAAGCGGGAACCTAACAGAAGACGACTGGCTTTCAATCATTCTCATCGGGACAAGCTCGACTTGTGCGCTTTTATTCTCTTTTTCTTCCTCCCTGCTTCTACGCGAAGTGAAAGCTGCCAGTCAATACGGTCACGTAGATCTTTCAAAAGAGACTTTTCGTAGACGTCTAGTTGTTAGCGAGAGGAAAGGTTGCTAACTTATCTGCGTTTCTCTGTCGACTTCGAACGTGACCTCATCCGACGTTTTTTTTTGTTGTTGTTGAAAAGAAGAAAAAAAACGAAAAATCACTTTTCTTGTCAATAGACCTCTATCTGTCATTCACACCTGCGAAGATGCCTGAAACACAATGCCACTGAGACGGAATGGATGCGGCGACGATGCGTGCTGTGTCCTGTGAAAAAAGCTGCATAGCGTGTCAATGCTGCGTGTTCTATTTGTTCCCCCTTCGTGATGCACTTTGCTCCGTAAGGACCTGTCACTCTCAGGTCGTTGAACGCTCTTTCATTCTTTCCTTGTCTCTCTTTCCATCAGTCGCGTATGTATGTATGTATGTATGTATGTATGTATGTATGTATGTATGTATGTATGTATGTATGTATGTATGTATGTATGTATGTATGTATGTATGTATGTATGTATGTATGTATGTATGTATGTATGTATGTATGTATGTATGTATGTATGTGTGTGTGTGTGTGTGCGTGCGTGCGTGCGTGCGTGCGTGCGTGCGTGCGTGCGTGCGTATGTATGTATGTATGTATGTATGTATGTATGTATGTATGTATGTATGTAGTATGTATGTATGTATGTATGTATGTATGTATGTATGTATGTATGTATGTACGCGTATGAACAGTTGCACCGTGCTTCCCGTACTCAAAGCAACTTCCATACTGCATAGTGGCGACGACACAGAAAACATTCTGTAACGTTAACACCGATACGACTACCGGAGCTTCGAAAATCAAGTGTTGACCCGGTGTTATAGTATAGTCTTGGTGCCCCTTTGACCATGGCGACTGTGTTACAGCTCATGTTGGGCACCACCGTAAGCACTGGCACCTGCGTTCTTTCTTGTTTACATTTCTGACAGTGCGGAACACTTATCACAGGCAAAAGTATTCGATGGAAGGCCAGCGAAAACAAGAAAACACAAACACGCACACACATAAAGAGAACGCCGCGTGTCACTTTGAAGCGACTAAGAGGCTCGACAGCTCTGTCGACAGCGAGTCCTCGTCAACGGCGGGGACATTTTTGAAGAACTCCCCCGACAGCTTTGTTTATCCTCGTGTCACGCAGATCCACCCCCCCCCCCTCCCATTCGCACTCGTTTTAGCGTACGCCGTTTCTCTAACGCGCTTCCTCTCTCCTCATCTGGTATTCCCCCTTCCCATTACGCTAGTGCTCCTCCTGCTCCTCAGACCGGTCGCTCCTGTTTTCACCCCGGGGTGCATGAGGTACGTCGAACCTATCGGCGCACCACGTGCCAGGTCACGGGCGTCTAGAGTGCGAGCGCGAACTTTGACGACTCCGAGAGTTTCGCTAAAACGAGATTGAACATACACGCGCCAGCAAGGAGTCTCGGAGCTTCTCCTGTCAGTTTCTCTCAAGGCCGTTCCATATGCTGCGATTGCGGCGACGAAAAATAGCTCCATTCATTCTGTTCGCTACCGCTGCTAATGGCGGTTTCGTTTCGCCTCGTTTGCAAATGGCTGGGAAGTTTTGCTCAGTGACTCGCGCGTCAAAAATTATATTAAAAAAAGTTGCGTGCTGCCGATCCTCCAGGGCAGGCACTGCGTATTTTTTCCAAACGTACGTGCATTATAAATGTTCTAGTTTCCCACATACGGTACCGAATAACAGCGCTCATGTTTTGTGTTTTAAAACAGCTTGCAATCCAATTTTATTTTGAAATGCGCAACAGTGCCGATAACCGAAATAAACTCGTTGCTGTAGTTTTGTCAGTGCGGCCTGCTCTGCATAATTTCGGGACGGACCCAAACAAAAGATTGCTTCACCGCGGCGAATAGAGCGAAAAATTTCCACCATGCTGATTGTTCGCCACTGACCATAAAGTTTCCGATATATACACTATAGAGAACTCTGGCGCAAGTGTCTAAGGGAGCTGCTACTGACGGCGCTTCAGCCAGCGTGGAAACGATGGGCAGAACACGGTTTTGTCTAAGCTTTGTACTTAGGTGTACGTGCCAACTTTATCTTCTTTGTCGCAGCAAGATCTTCAGCAAATGCTCTGCAGTTCCACTTGAACGCCTTAAGTGCGTTAGAAGTCGCAAACACGAAAGTGAGCCAAATCCGTGTACTAGCCATCATTCTCCCGGTAAGTGATCGCAGAGTCATAGTTCCCTGACCGTAGCGGCGATAGCGATTGGTCGGTCTATCGCTGCGAGTGAATTGGCTATGTGAAAATCGCTGCGTTTTGCGTCATGTGAAACTTCCTTGTGGCATGGGCTTGTGCCGCACCGTCCGCGCAGTGTTCGCAGGTTTCATTTCCCGCAAACTCCAGAACTTTTCCGATTGTACTCATCTTCTGGCAGAAACATTTATATCATACTGTCGGCAACTGAAGCAGATGGAAAAATGAGTGCGCTTACTATTTTCGTGCAAGGTGAAATACCGCATTGCTAAATACCATTCACTGAGCACGAACTACACTTTTCTCTCTAAGCTGCCTTTGCATCTATAGCACCGACATGCTTTTAGCGATTGATTGATTGATTGATGAATAATATGTGGCGTTTAACGTCCTAAAACTACCATACGATTATGAGAGACGCCGTAGTGGAGGGCTCCGGAAGTTTCGACCACCTGGGCTTGTTTAACGTGCACCCAAATCTGAGCACACGGGCCTACAACATTTTCGCCTCCAGCAGCCACAGCCGGAATTCGATTCCGTGACCTGTGGGTTCTTCGCGATTCCTGACCAAAACGGCGCAAATATTTTCTTCAATTTCAGGTGAATACATCCTGTAGTCAACAAATCAATCGGCAGGGCATCATATGACTATAAAATCACTCTCCATTTGTTATGCCTAGTAGATCTATCTATCTATCTATCTATCTATCTATCTATCTATCTATCTATCTATCTATCTATCTATCTATCTATCTATCTATCTATCTATCTATCTATCTATCTATCTATCTATCTATCTATCTATCTATCTATCTATCTATCTATATGTGTGTCTGTCTGTATTTATATGTATGTCTGTACCGTTACATTACAGTACATATCGCCTCGGCCGAAGCTTCCAAGACATTTTGTCAAGTCTCAAGAAAGAACACCTATTCATATCGCGCACAAAGAAGGAACGAAAATAAAAGTTTTTTTTTCTTTCCAAAATGACTTTCTTTTGAGTGCTCCATATCTGAGTAGCAGTTCGACGAAGGGGCTACAACAGCAGCGGCGGGTGCGGCTTGGGCCAACACAAACGAATCCCGAGCTCGGCGTTCCCACCAGCTGCGTCCCAGCGCCGCTTGCCGAAGCCTCAGAAATTCGTGTATATGAGCACGGCGTCTTCCCCGCCTTCCTCTTCTTCTCTCATCATCCTATTCACAACGAGCCACGCTCTGCGCGGGCTTTTGTTGTGCGAGACGAAGAAAACTTGTGACGTAGCGAGAGGAAGATGCTCTTCTGCCGAGGATGAAAGAGAGAACGGGAGGAAGGAGGCAAGAAGGGAGGGGTCGCCGGGCCGTAAGCTCGGTCCCTCGGTGCGTGGATGCTAAATATGGCGCGCGCGTTGCGGCATTATGAGGCTCTCTCTCTCGGTCACCGTCCCATCGACAGCTGTGCATTCGCGGGGTTGGTCGCCCCCTGCCCCGCGTACGATGCACGCCTTGTACGACAGGGAATAACATTGGCGTCCACCCCGAAACGTTTGTTTCTCTGTCCCGAGACGGGGCATTTCAATTTTCTTTTTATTTGAAACTCCTGCTCTTGGTTATTTATTGTTGTCCTGTACAGGAAAACTGTCTTAGTATACACTGTTCAGTAGTCGTTGTAGTAATGGTGGCAGTAGCAATAGTTGCTAGTACAAGTACATGTAGTAGTAGTAGTATTAAGGATTGTAGTAGTAGTACTAGTAGGGGTAGTGTTAGTCGTAGTAGCTAGTGGTAGTGCAAGTGGTTGTAGTTGTAGTAGCAGTAGCAGTGACTGCAGCAGTAGTGGTCACAGTAGCTGTGGCTGTAGCAGTAGTGGTTGTAGAAGTAGTAGTGGTAGTATTAGTGGTAATAGTGACTGCAGTAGTAGTAGTACTGGACCAATACTGCCGCAGCCACTGCTAATACTACTACAACCACAAGTACTACAACTACTACCACTAGCGCTACTAGTACCACTACTACAGCTTTTCACTACTATAGTGCCGCTACTACTGCTACGGCTACTACTACTACTACTACTACTACTACTACTACTACTACTACTACTAGTAGTAGTAGTAGTAGTAGCAATACTTATAGCGTGTAGTAGTAGTGGAGTAGTGTACAAAAATAAATAAAACAAAATAATGATGACTCTCTACGCGATGATGATGATGGTGATGGTGATGATTCGCGTTCTATTGTTTCAAAAAATGATCATCACCGCCATCATCATGACATTGAGGAAACTCGGGAGTAAAATGTAATGCCTTAAGAAAGGAGTGACAGCTTATCTGCTAGACAGTCTTCACGGCGTGCAACAGGAAAGAACCTCATTCTACGATCAGATCGCCGCCACCGCCTTAAGCATTCAAGTCCACCGTTGGTTCCCAGCCTTTCTTGTCATTTCATGCACACCGGCGCAGTCCAGGCAAAAAGAACTCAAGCACGCCCTCTCGAAATAACGAGCGACCTTGCGCATGCTCGACGCCATAAATCAGCCGAGTGCGTCTCGTTCCCTCGGTCTTAAAGGGCTGCGACGAGGTCTAAAACCGAGTGCGCAATCGAGTTTTCCTTCTAAATCCTTTACCGCGCACCGTAGGCGGTGGAGATCCGTCTCAGGCCACTGCGTTGCAGTTAGGAGTAAAAGAAGATGCGGAGAATACGCGCCGGAGAAAATGAGGTTTCGGGGGCGGTGACCGCGGCTGAAACTACGCGGCTTCATTACGACTCCCACGCCCATGTAGCTTCGTAGAGTGGCGTGGCTTTACCGCGCGTAATGGAACTGCTACACCGAGATTCGAAATTCGTTACTTTAAAAAAAGAAGAAGAAGAAAACGAGGAAAAAAAACGGGCATGCGAGAATTTCTCGCGTGTAAATAAGAAGCAAGAGTAGAGAAAGAGAGAGAGATGATGGTTTGCATGGCATTATGATATGGAGAAGGGGAAGGCTGTTGGAAATCTTTTAGTTTAAGTAATGAAATAAATAAACTAAAAATGCACTCGATGACTAAAGAAAAAAAGGGGGTGTCACAAAGAGGGGTGATGGAGGCATGGTTTGTCGGCGTTCGGGGGCCAACTCTGGCAGCAACGGAAAAACCGCTTGCGATAGAACCCAAAGCGTACGAACGTGTTTTTTTTTTTCTTACTGCTCGTATAGTATTTGAAGGTCGCAGGTTTGCTTCCTACCGGCACAAAGTTATCTTTTCATTCACATTTCTTTCTACACATTTACATTACAATTAATTCTAATAACTTGTCCTATACTTCCCTCAATATTACTGATTTTTAGTTCTCTTTGATACCTCGAAGTGGCACGTATGGTGCGATAAAAGAGAACGGCATCACCAACCGAAAGTGTTTTTTATTTATTTATTTATTTATTTATTTATTTATTTATTTATTTATTTTATTTATTTATTTATTTAATTAAGCAGCCCAAGACAGTGAGAGTAAGTGGGATCAATCTCGGCGGTGATGGCTGCCTTTTATATGAAGGCGAAAATGATTGAAGCCTGTGTGCTTAGATTTAAGCGAACGTTAATAGAACCCTAGGTGGTCGAAATTCCCGGAGCCCTCCACAACGTCGTCTCTCATAACCATATCATTGTTTTGAGATGTTAAATGTTAGATATTATTATTATTATTATATTATTATTATTATTATTATTATTATTATTATTATTATTATTATTATTATTATTATTATTATTATTATTATTATTATTATTATTATTATTATTATTATTATTATTATTATTATAAGTAAGTGGGATATCCGAATCAGTGTCCTTAGTGGTCAACTATGGTTTATCTTGGAGTTCCTACATCTCCAGAGCATGCTACCAAAGAAAGAACACATCCCGGATGTTTTCAATAAAATATTTTATTGCTCTGTCTCATCATCAATAAATTTTCTGACTGATCCGCAAAGCAGCGTCGCTTTTCAGTTGGCAGCAGCAAGCCAAAGCTTCGCATCACCGCATTTTTTTTATTTTTCAGGCTTTTCTCATACCAAGGTTGTAGTTTTCGTTATGCCATATATGGATTCCATTTCATTTCATCTGCCCTCATGGTGAATAAACTTGCTACAGTCACCACATTAGCGTTTCTGACCATTGATATGCTTCGACAATTAGGACATTCCACCTTGTGTTGCATCTTATTTTCTGATCGCGGTATCCGATGCGCCTTCAGACGGCCGCTGTTGTCTGTTTCGGCCTCCTTCGCAGCTACGACTGGTCAGCATTCGAGGTAGCCATCAGAGCTGAAAGGCTCCGAACAAGAGAGACGAAGACGGAGAACGAGAACAAGAAGAAAAAGAAACGAGAAAAAGACCAACAACTCCGAAACATAAATAGGAAAAAAAAGAAGGAAAGCCAGAATAAGTACGAACAGCGAATGGCCGAAGCAGTGGACAGAGACGAACTGAGTGTGTAGAATACTTCCCCGCTCCTTTCTTGACCGCCGGCCCGAGCCCTGAAAGATGAAGGTGGTGAAGCGGGTCGAAGGAGAAGGGGGCGAGTCCCAGCGGGAATTTCCTTGGCGGCCCGTAGCTCGAAGGGTGCTGGCGCCTTGCAAAGGCAGCCAAATTGGTTCTCTCTTTTGCTGAGCGCTGCGTGCCGTTTCTCAACGAGACTGGGACCTCAGTCTTGTCGGCTTTCTTTTTCTTCGGGCTTCACCAACCTTCTTATTAACTCTCCCCCTCTCTCCTCACCACAGCCTCGTTGCCTCACGCCGGCGCTGCTTGTTAAGTCCGGACTCGTACTCTACGGCGCGTGCGTCGTCTTCGCTGGCGCTGTCGTCGTCATGCAGTGATCGTACCCGACCTTCCTTTGTGCGTTGGCGACGCCTTGAAAAAGGAGGAGGAGGAGGAGGAGGAGGAGGAAAGTTGGGCGGAAAGACTGGGAGGTTAGCCAGTTCTTAGACCGGCTGGCTACCCTGTGCTGGCGAAAGGGGTGAGGGGAATAAAAGATGATAAAAAGAAATGTTGCGAATAGAGAGAGAGAAATTACAAAAAAAAATTGCGACTGAGTAAAGGCAACATCAAAGAGTATAAGACACTAAAGTCTTGGAGATGTATGGAGGGGTTGGCACCTGAAAGTGGGCTCTGAAAACGTGGGTCAGTGGCATTGGCCTTTCGATAGTGAACTAGGCTAGTCGGTATGAATGCGTGTTGATAATGATATATACGGGGTTACGGATTCGCTTAAAGGACTCGAAGGGGAAGAACACGGAATCAAATTCCAATTGCGGCGGAGAAGCGTTTCTTCCACCTCGATAGACGCTAAAATGCTTGAGGTCCGTGTTCTCAGATTTAGGTGCGTAATAAGAGAACCTCAGGTGGTCGAAATTTCCGGAGCCTTCCAGTGTGACATCGTTCATAACCATATCGTGGTCACGGGATGTCGATACCTTAGCATTCCTAATTTGTCATTGGTTTGTGGGCCATTAATAATGTGGTTAACACAGCCCCACCACGGTGATCTAGTGGCTAAGGTACTTGGCTGCTGACCCACAGGTCGCGGGTTTAAATCCTGGAGGCGGCTGCTGCATTTCCGATGGAGTCGGAAATGTTGTAGGCCCGTGTGCACAGATTTGGGTCACGTTAAACAACCCCAGGTGGTCGAAATTTCCGGAGCCCTCCACTACGGCGTCTCTCATAATCATATGGTGGTTTTGGGACGTTAAACCCCACATATCAATGAATGTGGTTAACACAATGTTTTAGTTAGCATGAGCTGTCATGGGTTCCGAAGTAATAGCGTGGTTAATGTTTTAGTTTTTTATTAGTGGTATGTTTTTTTTTTCTCTTCCCAATATTTCCGGTCGAGTAGTTGCTTCTGACCTCCGTAACATTTAGAAAAAAAGTGCGCTTCAGAGAAGAAAACTGCGATGAAATCGATGGTAATGATTCAAGTTAAGGGTTATATTGGGTGTGTGTGATGCCGCACCATCACTGTGCCAAAAATGGGCCCAATTAACTGTCAAAATAAATAATAAAAATAATTGCTTGAGTTTACTGAAAGAGCAAACGATTCTCTTGTGAAAAGCTGCTGGTGGAGCAGATACCTCCTACCAGATGCCTAAGTGCATGATTAGGGTAAGCATAAATTTTTGTTTTAATCTTTTTTTTTTGGTCAGGCAATTCCACGCTGTTCCGCATTGTTCTTTTTTACTGATAACGTACGTTCTCTTGCTCAGGTATTGTTTTTTTATTTCATGCAGATTTTTTTGTAAAGAAAATAAATGGTAGCCCTGAGCATGTTTATTGTCTAAACTTTGTCTCGCATTTCACAGAAAGCCCATTTAACGAAGTCTCTTCGGTACCACAAAAAAAAAAAAAAACACCTCTGCCTCTCTGCGCGCTTCACAGTCAATTTAACGTATGACTCAGTTTCGAAGCGAGAGGTCCATCTGCCGATCCTCCTGGAGTCGATTGGTCGCGAAGTCGAGCCTGTTACTACGTGTAGGGTAATCGGATAGCTCGCATCGGTGGTCGAAAGCAAAAAAAAAAAAGGGAATGCTATATGAGCGAGCCAGAAGAGACGATTCATGGCACTGTTTGGCTCTCGCACTGAAGGACGACGGGCGGGCGGCAAATAATTGGGCTCAATTAGGGGCATCAGCTTGCCACTTTTAATTAGGGCCCGAACGGATCGAAAGAACAAGGTTAGGGAGAGCTGTGGCCCCCGGTGTAGCAGTAACGGGAGCTTCAATCCCCGGCGCTGGGAGTAGAGCGAAGCCACTACCTATAGTCGCAGCGGAGCTAATGGGCCATGGGTGCTTGAATGTGTCCACTGATCTCTCCTTCTTTCTCTCTCTCCCCCTCTCTCTCTCTTGTATTCACTCACTCATGCGTTCTCCCTTTTTTCTCGCCATCGCCTTTCGGGCAGGTTTCGTGCCGGGCGATGCAGCTTTCCCGCGCATTTTGCGTGGGATCGCAGCCGTGGCCTTGGTTGGCTATGTTAGAAAGTGTCCAAAAATATGGCCTGCCCGTGACGTGCTTCCCGTAACCATGCTATAGGTGTGCACAGGGTTGCCCTTCAAAGCGATGGGGTCGACTTTGCACCCCCCCACCCAGAAGTCAGAGCGCCCCCTCCCCATTATGTCTATGTGAAGTTCAAAGTTTGACGGAAGCCCGTCCTGTCGGGATGATAAATGTTTGAAGGTAAAAAACTTGGAGGCACTGCGCCGACCACAGTGAAATTTCACTGTGAACAAGGCTTTCGTGTGGGAGCCAGACGTCTTTTTTCTGTGTTTTTTTTTTAATTTTTACTTTTGTCGGCGCAGTGCCTCCAGGTTTTTTACCTTCAACCATTATGTTTATGTACAGGGTTGACATTTCCCCCCTTCAACTGGGGAGTCACAGTGCCCCCTTTCTATTATATCTACGTATAAGGCTGACTTTCTCCCCCTCGACTTTCTCCTAGTTGACTAGAGAGGGTGCCCCCTTGCACTCCCCTCCCACCCTCTATACCTGCTTCGTTGTTTGCGGGACCAGCGAAAAGAATGGTTTGCGAGATTGCTTTCTCTTATGCGGAAAGATAACCATTAATGGGGCATCTGTGGATCGCACTGCGCATGTGCAAAGCGCTACGCATCGATACACCGCCCAGCGCAATGACAGCGTCTGCAAACTTTGATCAAAAAGGCAATGACAGGCTTCAGTGGACGGCTGCCGCCCTTGTACATTGCGCCCAACATTAGCTGCGGCAAGGTGACCAAGATTGTAGGTTGTCGAAGCCCCTACGATTACCCCGGGTATACGTTCAATTTGCTTAGAGAATAGCAGTAACTGAAACAGCGTCTATACTTCGGCGACTGTCACTATGACGGTACCGCTGTGCAGTATTCGAACCATCTTGAGCACGGAAAACATGTTTCAACTCATAGTGGGCACTACTGTACGTGCTATGCCCTCACCGCTTACCGGGCGTTGAGACAACAGAGAGAACAACAGAAACACTTTCGGCCCCTCGAGTAGCCGTATTCTTTTACAGCTTTTTGAATTACACGAGATGGGGGGGGGCAGTGTTTATGTTTAGAAGAAAGAAAACAAAAGAAAAGTGAGCCCCGCAACTGTCTTCATCAGGGTGCGACACCTCAGCAGTAGCTCACAAGGCATGGGGGTGAGGAGGGATTAAAAGGATAGTAATGAAGGTGTAGAGAGAAAGAAAGAGATATGAGGAAAACCAGAGAGAGTGATGACAAATCAAGGGGATAGAATAGATACGAAAGATGGAAACGCGGTCACAGAAGTCCGAGGACGGGGCACCACTTGCGAGAGCTTTTGTCGACGTCAGGAGATGGCGTAGAGCAAGTCCAGTCGGTCAGAGCTCCACTGTCGTCGGAGGTCGGCGCCAGGAGATGACGTAGGGCGAGCCCAGTCGGCCAGAGCTACGCTGACGCCGAAGATCGCGAGCGCACAACCGGTCGGCATGGAATCCAGCAAGCGAGTCAATTACACGAGATCGGATCCTTGTATAGTTAGCGGCTAGACTTCGTATAACATTCTAATGTCACTAAAGCATCCATCGATTCGCCCTTGGGGCGAAAAAGTGGCTTTTTTTATCTTGCTTAGTAAGACAGGACCCTACAAGTCGTTAATCTCCTCATTTTTTTTTTTTTACGAAGCCTCCGGCTCTTGAGTAGTGCCATGACATAACATCCCCAGGGTGCCCCCTGGGGGCGTGACGTTGCTTGTCTCGAGAGCCAATCACATTTCGCTTGTTTCGAAAACAATGGCGTCGAGAGCACGCCCCGGCTCTCTTGACAGGCTACTTCGATAGCTGACACGTCTGGTGTTTTTGCGAGTGCATAATGAATGAAACAATGGGCCTCGCAAATTAATCTGTCCTCGGGCGCTCATTGTATTTGGCGCTGGACGTCGACAGAAATCAGTGGCTGCCAAGGGGAGCTTGCAGACAGTCGTAACCAGACCGGCCCTACGGCGTTCAAGTCGTGATTTGCACGTTAGCGTCAGTTTTCAGACTAATGCACCGCGAAATCTCCTCGCAGCTGACAGAGATAGCACCGACCCGCACAAAACCCACCAACCATCGTTAATAAGGCTAACATTGCATATTGGAGGAAAATAGCGCAAAGGACGAAAGACCGAACAAAGAAGGACATGTGCAACAGCGCTGACTTACAACAAAAGTTTATGTGTCAAACCACACATTATATATCTGCGCACTTTAAAAGAAAAGAAAGAACAAAAATGTCAAATCTAAGATAAATATCATGCTCATCACCAAAAAGCGTGTTCATTGCGCGTACAGTCATTCTGTTAAAAAGAAAACAGCCTCGTGTTTTTACAAAGACGCGTGCAATAAGCATGTTGCTTGGCGATGCTGCTGATATTTTAAATATCTTAGATTTGTCATTTTTGTTCCCTCTTTTAGTTTTAACTGCGTAGGTATATAACGGGTGGTTTGACGAATAAACATTCGTTATAAATCAGCGCTGTTGTATTGATTGATTAATATGTGGGGTTTAACGTCCCAAAACCACTATATGATTATGAGAGACGCCGTAGTGGAGAGCTCCGGAAATTCAGACCACCTGGGGTTCTTTAACGTGCACCCAAATCTGAGCACACGGGCCTCCAACATTTCCGCCTCCATCGGAAATGCAGCCGCCGCAGCCGGGATTCGAAACCGCGCCCTGCGGGTCAGCAGCCGAGTACCTTAGCCACTAGACCACCGCGGCGGGGCATCAGCGCTGTTGTGTGTGTCCTTCTCTGCCTGGTCTTTCGTCCTTCGCACTGTTTCTTTCCAATATGTCGTGCCAACTCGCCCAAGCAACCACTTTTGCGAACGTTACACACCACAACTATGAAGACACGCGTGATAAGGTTAAATCTCGGAAAATTTACAGGGTCCCTTGTGCATTAACCTAGGACTACCTGCAGTTGAAAGCCATCTTCCTTCTGTTTTTGGTCGACATACTTATTCTCCCCCGCACCTAACATGGCTTTCCATGGCCTCCGAGATCGTAGTTATTACGAGCTTTCTGCATGTCACTTTGTTTTGCACTGCCTCCGTGATTGGGCCATTGTTGGCTAACTGACGACGTTATGTGATGACGTCAAGTGATGTCGTGATGATGGAAAGATGACGTTATCACGTGACGATGATATTTAGGGACGAAGCTCCTTAGGGGCTAGCCTACTGCGGCGTCCAGCAATGTGCCGGCGTCCACACTCGTATCACATCAACTGCTACACAGCCGTAAAAGAACCTTCTGGGCCGTGCGGCTATCCGTCCGTCTATCCATTCGTCCGTCTGCCCATGCGTCCATCTGTCCGTCCTTTATACTAGTCGACGGAAATTTTGAGCACAAAAAGGACACACATTCACAAAACCAGAGAAGACTGTGGGTGCTGCTTTCATCTCTTTGAGGCATCGCCCGCAAATATGACCTGAAAGGAACAGATGCGCGCACAGGCAACTGCTTAGTCAAACACGTTTTCACTTACAAAAACTTACCGAGGTATTCCGCTTCCACCTTCCAAATATTCACCGATGTGTCACTGACACGCGTGTCCCCTCGCTTTCTGATATAATATGTTTCGTGCAACCCCCTTGAAATGTTATCTTTACCTCTCTCCACAATATTAATTTCACAGAGTTTCGGCTCACATGCTCCTCAACTTGCGCAATGTTCTGCCAAGTTAAGAATGCATCCCGGTCATGAATGCATCGACACATCTGGCCTATAAATGCCTTACCGCAGGACAACTACACAAGCCGGTGACTTCAACGTGAAGAGTATGAACCTTAAGACCCAGCTTCGTTCACTCGTCATCATTCACTTCGTGAAGATGCATGGAACTCGGGTTCACCTTCGCAGCAGTCAAGTTTCGTGTTTCACGAGACATCCAAGGATTTCGCCTAAAGATAAACCTTGACCGTACGTAGTTAAGACGTGAAAAGAAGAGAGAGAGAGAGATAAATAGAGATGAAAGGCAGGGAGGTTAACCAAGCTTGGCTCGGTTGGCTACCCTACACGTGAAAAGAAAAAGTTGCACCATCCCTATATGTTCCCTTAAGATGACTCGAAGGTGAACACCGCCTTGTTCTTGATCGACTGTATCGACCCAACTTCATCCTGGTTCAGGGATCGAACAAACGCTAATCCTCAGTGGTCGCTAAACCAATCGAGCTAACCAGGATTATAGCAAATGGCAGCGGAGAGTGAGTTAGCCCACAACGCGAAGTAAACTGACAGGGGAGATTACAAATGGGTGTTACGAAATCCCCCAAGGTGGCAGAAGGGTCGTATAAGAAACCCGTTTATGAGAAATCTATATATATTCCCTTGTGGCTTCGTGCTACGAATGGGTTGCCGTCAATCATCTGTTTTATAACCCATCCATCACCTTTCAGGATTCTGCAAAGAGTGTAGCCGCAAGGGTCACATTATTGCTGATCTTCCGAACTGATTGCGCAGAGGGTACATTAGCAAGTCTCTTAAACTATAGTAGTTCGCTTATTCTTGATATCGTAAGCAAGCACGCAGAAATTACTGTTGGTGAGTGCGAGGGCTGAGCTCCCTTAATTTATGTGATCTACGGTCAAAGCGGTCGTTACACGAACACAGGATAACCGAGTGCAGTGTTACGTAACTGCCATAACTTGCGAGCAGCAGAACGTATTCGTATATACGTGCTGACCCATAAGCATGTTCACAGAATGGAGAGTGGGGCGGAAAGGGAGGTATGCTGCCCTCCTTCCTAATATCTCGTCTTCATAACGCGTTCCGATCTTAAGGGCCTCGGTGGGAGAGGTCGACGCTTCATCTACTCCTCTATGTGCTAACCAATGGAACTTGCTTGACTCAACGGTCGTTCCGACACTTTTGACGTGTATTTCACGCTCCTTGAACGCATCCTCGGGCTATAGACATACACAGACCTGCTCTTAATGCAATGGCCAGGCTTCAAAGAGGTACGATTCAGTATCGGGTCGATCAGTCGATCAGCTTTGTTTCGTCATTCACGCGTTGGGAGCCTTTTGGGCGACTACACGATTCCCAACACGGCCTCAGGCCACATTCGGAGCGCAGTCGTACATAAAGTATAAGATGCATCCTGTTTCCTGCACATAGCAGCCGCGCCGCTATTCCCTAGTTTCTATCGCGTAAGGCAGCCACTGCTTCATTCTTAGCAGCGTGTCGAAAGCTTCTCCGTCAGGATCGTAATGGAATTCGTCCGACGGATAGTAACTGTGCGTGAGTCAAGTACCACAAAGGGCATATATTGCTCCAAGGAACATTATTAGGTGTGCGCCAGTTTTCCCCGGGCACCTAATTAGTATACGTTCATTTTCGTTTTGTCTAGAGTCGAAACCCTCCGACTGCAAAAGAGCCGCAGCCTTTGGGCTTCTCTTTTACTCCAAAAGATTTCGAGGTTCTGATTGCTCAAATTTTAACTCCAAGAAAGCTTACGGTCTTGTTGCTGCTACCAATCCGTATTTATATACTTATTTGTTAATTTTTATTTATTTATTTATTTATTATTTATTTAAGAAGGTTGTTGTCATTGTAGAATACAGCGCAAATGAACAAAAATGAACAAAGAGCAGCTGTACTGCACAATTCAGACAAAATCAGCGACAGACTTTGGATATATCTACGGCGAATTTTGTAATGCGCACCTTTAGTAAAACAATAAACACGCTTTCGATTCCTGCGTGCCTACAAAAAGCTTTATCGCTAAATGAAAGAAGAGTACAACGTGGGTGTGTTGGTGCGTGTAGTTTTGACGCACGAGTTTCAGCACTCGTGCTCATTAACTTGCGCTCGCACGCTCGGGCATACAACCTCGTGGCTTGTCACTAGATAGAATCGACTACCTGAAACAAAAACACGAGTGTATTCCGCTCTATACTTTGTTGTTTAGATAAGATGCAACGCTATGAAGGCTAGTGAGACTTCTTGCAGTTGATGCGTTCGAGTCATGAAATCGTTCAATGTATTTACCAGTCGTAAAATTGTCCTTCATTATCGTTGTTGCTCTTAGGCTGAGTAATAAATGTGCATGCTTTGTGCAGCAGAAATAAAGACAACCGTTGTTTTTTTTCATGGTTAACTTCCAGCTTCTCGAGATATGCCTCGCTAGGAGCTGGAAGCTGTAAGCCTCGCGAGAATCTCGCACGAGCATCTACAACGAAGATCGCTCAGCGCGAGACACGCAGACTTCTGCAGACCGAACTTCGCTCATTCTTCTGTCATTGTGAGTGATTTCAAAATGGCCATATACAACTTCGGGACAGGTAGGGTTTGCAGGACAGCGCTATAGCCATTTTCTCCCGTAATCCGCCAACCCAACTTGTTGCAAAAGAACGGCTATTTGGGCTAGTTGGTTGGAATTCATGGTAATAAGGGCTGCAGCGCGAGCACGAAGGTGCTAGAAGAAACGTGAAACAAAAGGCGAGGCAAGGAAAGCAAAGAGGTCAACACGAGCGCTCGTGTTGTCCTCTTTACTTTCCTTGCGTCGCCTTTCGTTTCACGTTTCTTCTAGCACCTTCGTGCTCGCGCTGCAGCCCTTATTACCAACTTGTTGCGTTAATATAGAAACCTGCTCTCTCGTGCCTAACTGGTAATGAAGCGGCCCAAGCAAGCACATCAGATTTCATGATCCGAGCTCAATCCCGCCTAGGTAACGCTTAAGAAACAAACGATCTCTCTACTACATGTACATATAAAGAAAGATTACTGGCATACAATGACATTTGGGAACACTATCCCCTCGGTCGCCGTACCCTACCGCCTTTATTGCGTCAATATACTCCCGCAGGCGTGAGGTTCTACAGCGTAAGCTACTAAACCAGACTTTTCTCTCCCCTGCCTTACGCCACAAAATTTACCCCGAAATTAACCCTATTTCAGACTGCAAGTTTTGTACTGTCCTGAAAGCGGACCTTAACCACACTATGTGTTAAAATCACTCTCCTCCCCGGAGGCTTGGTGAACAGCTATGTAGTCTGGAGTTGTGGGAGGCTGCTATCCCACAACTGTCCTTCACCCTGTCCTTCAGGAGGCTATCCTGAGGTGGGCTGAGGTGGTAGAGGAGGCCTACCGCGAGTAGGATCCCTCGCCTTTTCGCAATCCATCTCCCTTAAGATGAGATAAATACAGCCATTTCTCTCTCTCTCTCTCTCGCATAGCCTCTATCACGTTGCTGATGATGTATGAGACGGGGTATACTCTCTCCATTTTTTTTTCTAGAATAAATGTTTACACCTTCCACCCTCTCCATCTATTGCAGCTTTGTCGCGTGCCGTTGCTGCATCTCCCAGCTGATGCGACGATTAAATTCCTGTACAAACTCATCCCCCTTTCCGCATCGATTCCCTCGCCCACATCGTTCTTATTTGTTCACCCCTTCGCTGCTTCAACGAAACGGCTGTTCGTTCAAGCAGGCTTTCTCGGTGTTCGATGCTCGGCTTCCCAGAGCGCCTCTCTATTCTTACTGTGAGAGGGACCCACGCACGAAATCTGTGCGAGAGGCAAGGCGACAGGCAGCACCCGCGAGGACATGCTCGCATCCGCGTGTTCCTCGCGTTCCGCTTTTAAATCGTCTGCGCTGTTTCTCTGCGTAGTCAGAATCTGTTTTTAACAGCAGGGCTGTTCTAAGTGAAGCGTGCGCCGACGAGCGTCGTGCAGATTATGTGACACTGAAATGAAAATAAGGGATTAATAACGAAACCAACATAACAAATTTTTATCATGACGATGATGGTACGTGAGATAATACTAGCTTTTGATGATGGTGATGATGACGACGATGATGGTGGTGGTGATGATGATGGATGACTATGTTCAAAATGATGATGATCATGATGATGCTTGGGATGCTGTTGCTAAATGATGATGTTGGTGATGATGTTGATGATGATGATGATGACAATGACGACGACGACGATGACGACGACAACAATGACGACAATGGTGAGTGGGGATTATCGTAATGATATTGTTTGTAATAATGATCATGATGATGATATTTCAAATTAGATTAAGTTGTCTTAGCCTACCCTGGCGCATATTAGTGCGCTTACAGCTTTCCCGACCAACGATTATCACGTCGTCTGCCGACTGAATTATCATATCAATAAAACAGTGGAGTAGCACGATATGTAACTGTGGAAGCTGTGTATGTATGTATAAAACTCAAGTTGGCACGGACCTGTCCTCGTAATGAGAATCGTGGCGAGCGGACAACAACCGAAACTATGAGTTGTACTCTGTATGGGGTGACACGTAAGGTTGAGGCGGGGAAATCGCTTCTTCTAAAGTGGGGTTATTCTGATAAACAAAAAAATTTGAAAAAAAAAGTGAAGGCGGGAAATAACTTGACTGCGCATTCGAAATGCCCCATGAGCGTCCAAACGGGTGACCTCACGTATAAAGGCACTAAACGCACTTCAACCTTGTCGCGAAGCCCCGCGACACCGTCGGCTTCACCGCCGAAAACCATTCACAGCACCACGCCCGCCTTTATTGTGTTCATGGATGCCATAGATTCCCTTGAAGTTATTATTAGAGCAGGATGAGACTGTGCCCCATAGTACCTCTGAGACAGTGTAGGGGTATATTGTGACTCTGTATGGGACAATGGCCGTGGATTTAAGACAAAAGCAAGAAATATAAAGGCTCATCTAGCTAGCCAATGTCTCAGTGCAACTCTCTTGAAGCCAGCTTTTTTTTTTTACCAGCACACGTTTCTAGACTTCGTTTCTTCCTCACGTTTCCACCCATTCATTGATCTGGAACCAGAAACAACTGCGTACAAGATAAATCAGCGGCAAAAAACAATAAAGTAACTGTGACTGGAGTTCATACCTTTGTCTTTCTAATTTACGCGTCTCTTTACGTTTCTACGTTTGGCCGTGCGTGAAAAATTGCCTCTACGCAGCGAACACACAAAGCAACAGCAAGGCGGTGAACACTATATATAGGAAAAGGTTCTAGCTGGTGTGTACGGGAGCGCCACCTGTCCTCAATTTCGGAGCCGTATAAGGCATACCTTCGACCCCCTTTCCCCTTCCCTTCACCTCTCCTTTCGTCTCGGCGTCTCTGTCTACAGAGCTGCCTGCGCGTTCTGTGACGCAAAAATGGTGGACCAAGTAGCTTGCACCCCCTCCCCCTGTCCACATCCCCCCCTCCTCCAACACACCGCACGCCGCATATAAACACTAAACGTATCCACAGTTCTCTTCTTTTGACGCTTCTTTTTTTTTAACAAGTACAAAGGATGTCTTCTCGAGCCCCGTCTACGCCTTGTTCTTATATCTTCATTCGCGCTCTGCTTTCAAAGTGCTTTGTTTCGAAGCGGTTGAAGCAGCAGTGTAAAGTTGGTTCGTGATTATTTCCTTTCTATTTCATACCCCTCCCTCCGAATCTATGTACCCTTTCCCCTAGGTTCTGTCTTGTTTTCATCACGAAGTGGAGGACATAACACCTCAAAGTGCCTCGTCTCTGCAGCTCGATTGTTTTCAAGAGCGCAGGCACTGATTTGTCGCGGTACTGCGTCGCAAGCTGCGGGTTTCTTCGAAGGAGAGATGGTTTTGAGAGGAGCTTTTGGAGGACGAACAAAAACCGAAAATAAGGTTTCAAAAAAGTAAAAATAAATGGCAGAGTGGTTGATATATCACGTATACCACACACGTCTCTCTCTCTCTCCTCTCTCTCTCTCTCTCTCTCTCTCTCTATATATATATATATATATATATATATATATATATATATATATATATATATATATATATATATATATATATATATATATCAAAGGAGATAGAGAGAAAGAGCTTCTCGAAGATTGAAGTCGTGGGACCTCTTGGTTTTGAGAAAGCCCACACTTCCCCTTGCCCGCCGGTCCCTGTATTCTTGGGGTGTTGGTCGCGCTGCCCCTTCACAGGAGCCGCGGCACTGGATCCAGCAGTTCATTTTCGGAGGACTTTGTCGCGTGGTTGGATTACGGAAGAGACAACGATACCCGCGATCTCTTTTTACACTTCTTTATTATTAATTTTGAACATCTCTCCGATGGGTCTTTTATTCTACACCAGTTTTGTGTTTTTCCTGCCGACGTCGTTTGTTACGGCTTTATTGTCTGGCTGTTTATTTATATTGAGCTTCCAATTCCATCTTTTTTTCGCTCTACCACTGCGGCAATTCTACGAAAGAGGGAAAGGAGGGTTGAAAACGGAAAGAGTGTAATGGCAAGTGGAGTGTAGGACCGCCTTATTACGTCACCGGGGGTTTCTCCCGTCCATTGGTTCTTCGTTTTGCCTCGATTGGTTCTACTTCTTGGGTTTTAGCAGTTCGATCGTCGTGTCGACTGCGTCCGGCGAACGACGCGATACAGACTATCAGTTCGTCTTCGAGCCCCATGGGCCCATGGAGTGCGTGTCTTCTTGAGGCGTGTGGATCTTCAGCCAATCGAGTGGGCACTTCCGGAAAGCATGGATTTATGAGTCACCTCTGTGAATGCGGGACATTTCGGCAAGCTGTTTCCTTCTAGTTATCATTTATTTATAAATACAATTTGCGACTCAATGAGGGCCCTATGTATACTTACTGCAGGCGACATGTCAATCATTTTCTTCGTTGTAGGAGGTATCCCACCTTGGGCATCAGCAGAACTTTAAATTGTGCGAGTGATACAGCGGACTCAATGGCGAAGCTACCACGGGCAATATCGTAATATACCTTAGTGGCTAGATAATTGTTTTTTGTTTATTTTATTTAAGATACGTCAATGCTACTGGAAGGAGGAATATTTTTGCTAAACTTTAAACAAAACTCCCTCATGCTTCGCATTACGAGAGGAATTATTCATTAGGATCTCGGCCCAGCTCTGTAATGGCTACCGAAAGTGATCCTGTGATATATAGGGACCATTAAGTAAAACGTTTGCCTTAGACACATTACTAAAAAGCTTTTCAGAGTTTTTTTTTTTTTTGCTCATCCTCGTTTCTTCTCTTTTTTTACCGATTCAACGTGTAAACCGAAATATCTGAACCAGAGGCGGCTAGTCAATCTGAAGTCGCAAAGTACCATTTATTTATTTTCGCACTTTAGAAAGTGCCGACTGATTATCTCACCTAATCACTAAGATAAGTTATCGACCGAAACGCCACTTCGAAAGAACGTTCCGGGGACCAACGCGTCGACGCGCGTCCTGAGTCACGTCAGGGATGCTTCACCGCATAGCGGCAGCGCGCGGCTCGCGCCACCCGCTCGCAAAGCGTCACTTCGTTTCTTGGTCGTCGCCGCGTCGAGAGACTGAGGGTGAAGGAAGAGGCGCCGGGTGCTGATGGAAGAAGCGGCTGCGCCGGGCTTCGCGTCCCGAGGAGTGTCTCGTCCAAGATACGCGGAGGATGCGATGCTCCTTGGGAGCACGCGGAGCAGCAGCGCACATCCGGCACGGAGATAGCTCGGTCACTAACACCGTGGAGAGGTGGACGCCCCAGTTGTTGTCACGGTCGTAATGACAGTGCCTTGGATTATGACGACGACGACGTCTCCTGGTCGTGCGGCCGGAACGGAAATGCAAATGGACCCGTCGACTAGGTGTCGCCACCGGCGATTCTCCTGGGCCGCCGGAGAAGAAGGTTTCGCCGCCCTCGAGGTGTCCGGAAGACGCGACAACGACTTCCGGGAGCCGGGTGTTGTGACGGCCCCTTCCGCGACGTCTTGGGCGACATGGTCTAGGTGAAGTGGAAAAAAACCTTTTCCCTCTGAATTGCTCGTTTGTTTGCGTCGCTTCTTTTTAGTGTTGTTTGGACAGTAATTGAAACAGTACGAAAAGACCATTACGCAGGAGTTGTCATTGAGCTTGCGCATTCATTTCTTCTCTTTTAAACTATAAAACTATTCGCATTTCTTGCGCTGTAACACTATAGTTTGTGGTGTAAACGCGCAAACGACAAAGATGAGAACAACACAAAGAAGACCTCAATATACTTTTTTTTTTCACCTTCGTCGTCTGTGCATTTTACTGGCACGGTCGAAATAAACCAACTCACCAAAATCAAGTTACTTTTTTGTGCAATCGATCACTGTGACCAAGGCCCCATCAACAGCCGGTCCAGTTACTCTACGTGGTTTTTCTATATCCCTTACTACGAGAAAAAAAATACACACGAATACATAGACTGCATTAGCACTGGTACACCGACGCTGCTGCCGGGAACATGCTGTAGGGGCAGTTATGCCATGTGTGTTTTGGATGCATTGTATGTCGAGGTTTATGTTTCTTGTGTGCATTAATCGCTACATCAATCAATCAATCAACCCATCAATTAAATGATTAATCAATTATTCAATCAATCAACTAAGTAAACTTTTATGTTATCATTGAGACGGATGTTTTAACGAGAAAATTGTCCGAAAACATATTGTTTAAGAAGACATAGTGATTTATACAGCGTAATGTTTTGCACAATAATTATTGTCATGTATTTAGCGTCCCAAGTATACCCCGCTTGTTTCTAAAAGTGGCCACATGCCCAAACAAAGTTTTTCAAAAAGTGGTCTCAATTTGATATAATACTTATGGTCGTGTCGCTGCCCTCCGTGTGTACGACTTTTTGCGAGATTGTTCTGCGGGCACTTGCCGCAGATGCGTCATTACCGTATACCCACACACTACAAGCGTAAAACAGCACTCGCTGGGCTTTGCAGATTATTCAACGGAGCATCCTCTATCCATCTAGCCATAGCCAGGATTACATGATATGGTTTCTCTTTCACAAGTCGCCTTTCCCCGCTTGTCATTAATTTAAACGTGGAACCTTGGTTCTCGTTTGCGTTTGAACCAGGACAAGCGTAACCACAGTCGTTAATCAAGGAACGAATCATGTAGTCGGCTACGTAAAAAATTAGTTTTCGTTCCTTTTTTTCAATTTTTTCATTGGTTCGTTTATTTTCAGCGATCACCATCTCTTTCTGCATTTGTGACTCGGCGTCAGGCACGTAGTCGCTGGCACACCTCCATCCAACGGTTTTGGATCAATTAGCCTAATTGGTTAATTGATCGAGCCACCGATGCTGGAACACCAGCTTTCTTACGCATGCGCAACGGGAGAAGAACTTTGCGCGCGTCTTCATAACATATCGCCCTCCGATGTTTTCGAAGTTTCGTCGTGGGTGTGCAGTGGTAGTGGTGCTCGGCTGTTGAGCCGAAGGTCGCGGGTTCGATGCCGGCTGCGGCGGTCGCATTTCGCTGCAGGCAAAGTGCTAGAGGCTCATTTACTCTGTGACTTCAGTGCTCTTTGAGTATTAACAGATGGTCAAAATTACCGGAGCCCTCCAATGTGGTGCCTTTCGTAACCACATCGTGTTTCAGGGATGCAAGACCGCATTTATCAATATATGATGTATTCGTAAAGTGAAACTATTGTTAAAAGCCCAAGAAATCACGAGGAAGGTTTAGTACCCTATCGATTTCATTGAGCTCCAATAATCTGGGAATGCTGTACTGAAAACGGAGCACTATACGTGTGAACCAAAAGCTGTTCTGACGACCACCGGCTATTCGCGTGCCAGCTATGGCCGCTGCTTAGTTGAGTGTATAGGGCATATGACCACGGGAAGACTTTTCTAAATTTTATAATTAGGTTCTGCTGCTACCGTTGGCATCATTAGTGGTCATCTACTGAAAACAATAACGAGGTTACCGGCACAAGGCCTCACAGTTTAGCGGAGAAATTTTCGAGACAGGAAAGGCATGAATTTTCATTTGGTAAAATGAACTGCTCGAAACACACCATGAGCGTGCAAGAAATATCCATGTACATAGTCCGATTCAATATCTATCTATCTATCTATCTATCTATCTATCTATCTATCTATCTATCTATCTATCTATCTATCTATCTATCTATCTATCTATCTATCCATCCATCCATCCATCCATCGATCCGTCTGTCCGTCTGTCCGTCCGTCCGTCTGTCCGTCCGTCCGTCCGTCTGTCTGTCTGTCTGTCTGTCTGGACATACATACATACATACATACATACATACATACATACATACATACATACGCACGCATGCATGCATGCATGCATGTTAAGGACACTAGAAGTTTTCTTGAGCCAAATTGAAGTCGACACTGCATGCAATGCGGAATTGAAAGGGAACAAATAAATATACAGACGCCAACGAAAACAATATGTGATGCCAGTAACATAACTTATTGCATTTATTACGGGTCGTTTATGTGCTAGTGAAGACATAGGCCGCTCTGATGGTAGAGCAATCTGTGTGTTGAACCTTTCAATCAATGTTCACAACGAGGTCGTAAATCGCATTAGCCTCGTACGCGCGATAAAGTCGCCTTTGACACCACAGTTTCCTCGTGACGACGCGACTTAAGTATAGATTCGAAGACACAGAACCCTATGCATCATCATCACAGGACAGTCGCGATCAAGCCGGAAGCTCGACTTTACGACGGTTGGCCAATAAACTCTTTAGGTGACAAGTATAAGGGTGCCCACATAATGGGGTAATACCCTTCTGTTCTCCCTGTTCTGCAGACAGACTATACCGATGAGCTAGGCCACAAAGCGGTGGCCTTATAACACTTATCCTTCAAATGCCCCGGCTCAGTTACCCATTGATTTATATATTTTTTAAAGCGCATGTTTAAGCGTGCTCGTTCATTCGTTTCTTGTCGATGGCATAACGCAGTGGCTCAGTGGCAGTGATGTCAGGCTGCTTACTTAAAGGTCAGGACTTGGGTTAGCAACAAAGGTGGCCCGATTTTCACATATCGAAAAGTGAATAGAGACGTACATGATTCAAACTCATTGGGTACTTTTCGAATTTCATATACGACTCGAAAACGAAAGCAATCTTCTCTGTCCATGTGTTGAATTGCAATGCCACAACCGATGACCATCACTTCATGTACACCTAGGAAGATTTCAGCCACATCTACCCGGCACCTTTTGGGGGCTCACACTACAAACTTAGAGTGCACAGTTGTGTCAAACATTGCGTTGTTTATCTTTGTGGTCGAATATAGACGTAATGGTTAACTCGGTAACCGAACCTGCCATGGAACTCCACCCAAAAGCCAGTACACACTATGCTAAGCGTATGAGACGTTCCAACTGTTTCCCTTGTACACAGTTCATACTAGAAGGAAGTAAGAGTGAAGGTGTGTGCGCACATTGATCTTATTCTACAAGCGTGGCGGTTTGGGCTAGTTGGTATGACATCACGATTGTTATAGCGCGAGATCAGAATGACGACAAAGGGACAAGAAGAAGACGAGCGCTAATAACGATTGTTCTAGCGCTCGTCTTATTCTTGTCTCTTTGTCGTCGTTCTGATCTCGTGCTATAACAGTCGTCGCATTCTACAGGCACATGTCATCAGAAGGTCAGCGTGTGTGTTTGTAGTTGATCAGGCTCATCGAATTGTATGCTTGTCTTGGTTTGAGTTGGTGTGTCCGGTGGTAAGCTACGCGAGCCTAATGACGTAAGGACGACCACGTCCAGAAAAAAAAGGCAAACAAGCGCAGATCCTTGTATTTACACAGACCTGTGGATGGAGAAGTGTCAATACATACGGAGCAAGCGGAAAGACCAAGACTAGGCCGGACGAGGACGATATATCGTTGTATTGTGTACCGTATTCGCGCACTCATAGTACGCACTGCACCTTACAATATACTAAGAAAGCTGTCACCTCGATACCAGGTCAAGCAATGTAGAGGTCAGGTGCGTTTTATACAGTACCTAATTTGGTCACTGTAAATCCTTCTGTCCAGAATGATAAAGCTTTCTAGACACCATGGCACAAGGAGAATTTCTCCGCCATTGCATTCAATAGGAAGTCTTTTCAAAAGTGGCTCTGTCAGTGTGCAAGAAATTGTCGCCTATTTTTATAATTCCTTGCTGGAGGACCTAATTAAGTGGTGCGTGAAGAAATAAGCAACGTGGCAAGAAATGTTTAGATGGGGCATTAGACTTGTTAGGACGGCCTGACTGAACCTACCCTGCAGCGAAGTCAACACCAGCAGGCCGAGGTCAAAAACGTCAACCAGTAAAACAGGTATAGCCTTTGATTGGCATAGCAACGGTGCTGCACAAACAGCTACTTCAACATACCATAATGCTACGCAAAAAACAAAAAAACTTACAAAGAGAGAAAAAAACTTGAAGGAAAGGCAGCGAGGTTGACCAGAAGTAGTCTCCAGTTAGCTATCCTGTACCTGGGTTGAAAGAAAGGAAGTGTAAAAGAATGGAAGAGGTGAAGAAGAGTCCACAAAATTGACGCTACAAAATCGTGACTATAGTACGGTCTAAGTACGACACGTCAACATCATTATTGAACAGACGGAGTTAGGCATACAGACCCACTACCAGCGGGGGGTCCTTGTGTGTTCGCCTAACACTTTTTGAAGGGGAAAGCCATTTTCTTATTATTATTTTCAGCCGATGAATTCTCCCACTTCCTTCTTTTCGTAATCTTCCTGCACCTGTCGACACGTAGGAGGCAACACTGGGAGGCCTTGCAAAACGTGACAGGCCTAGTGCACTAAACTGCTGGATTCAATAAAGGCTTGTTCTTCCTCTTCCTCCTCCTGTTATAAATAATAGATTTATACTTTTATGTACGTGGCCACCCCTTATGTAATACACCATCGTTATCTTTAGGTAATAAAGTATGAAATGAGATGAAACTTCACAAAATTTCGGTGATCTGTGTCATCACGATGACGTCATCATGGTATGATGATTTTTGCGTCTTTTGTGTTGACACAGCCGACGCAGGACGCCGACACCGACAGCCAATTTTCATTCTTGGTGAGACGTTTAATACTTACGCCTTAAGATGGGTAGGGTGGCTTCGTCCTGTTGCCGAGATTGCCTTCTCCGGGCATGCAGCGTTACTTCGATACAGTACATTTCACACTCTGATCCAGTTGCTATTATTTTTCTTGTTCCGTTCCATCTTTCTCATCTTCTTGAAGGGCATTCCTCTTACCCCGCCATCTTATCTGGGCTTCTTGTCGGCGTCCAGCTGTTTTTCCCAAACGGAAAGCGAGTCGCGCCTGGCCGCTTCTCTAATGAGAGCTCTCGCGCATAATCTTTCTGTAAATCCTCCGCGACAAGTCATTGACTTTCCTCTGCTATCCTCTTCCACTCCTGCTCCTTCTGCCTCGTTGAAGTTTTCGTTTCTTCACTTCTGTCCTCTTCATTGTGTTTCTCGTTTGCCCGTCCGTGGTAGCAAATTCAAAGAAAGAACAGGCTTCACAGAAAGAATGAAGGATCGGTATGAACGCGGCACAATATCATGCACCCTCCCGACTCGGTTAGAGAACCTTCTGCTTTTTTCTGGACCCGTTCTCGTGGTATCTCGTTTTAGCTTGCACTGTTTTACACATTCGTATTCATATGCAACCCGCAACGCGACATAGACGAAGCCAGGGGATAGAGAGAAGCACTTACGAGCACCGGCTTGTAACAGAACGTTTGCACATCAATGAGCCTTTTTATGACCAATACCTGGCAAATACTTCCCAAAACCTTTAAAAGAATGGCAAGATGACGAAGAAACACACCAAGATGCTGTAGACCGAAATAATCAGATTGTGTAACATGGGCACCCATAAGCACCTGCATTTCGTACTACTTCTATACATGTCACTACCTTTCTCTACAGCTCTCTTTTCTAATTTACTGTTATCTTGTAATTGTTATTGATGTTATGGCTGACATGACCAGGTCATGTTTACAAAATGGCATGTTGATGTAAGTAAACTAAGTTAAGTGGACGCCCGTCTGTGTCTGCGCCTCCTGAATTCTTTTAAGTCGTGCTACGTTAATCCGAAAATCCGCATTTATTTATTTATTTATTTATTTATTTATGAAATATTCAAAACACCTTCTTAGGCATTACGCGGGGAGGGGGTGAGGCGGCAATTAAATAAAGTGCATAATGCAAGGCACAGGTTACATGGAGTGAACAACACTACACAATCGTAACTATACCATTACATCGCAACATTGTCATGCCTATACAAATACAACATCATGGAGTGCCAGAGCTTATGCAACAGCTGGCTCATTTGCTATGGAGAAGAAGTTGCGGGTCATGGCAACACTGGAGCATTCGCGCTTGAGTTGCGAGCACTCGGTCCTCTAACACAAGCAAACAAAAACTAAAGCAGCCCTCTTCCGGAAGCCCTGCCCTATCTTTAATCTGCGGACGGACGACAGTGGAAGGTACTGAGCGTCGTCTGCTCCGGACAGCTCCCGTACTTCTGTTTCTCGAAAACCCTGCAGGACGCGGTTGTTTGCATATAATCCCAGTCTTCTCAACGGGATAGGAATATTCGCTAGATGTGCAAGGCACGCCATATTTCACTCGAGTATCACGCGAAAATAGAAATGCTTCGTCTTTCCGAAACTCCCGGAAAACCGCTGACATGCTCCAACCGATACGCCGCCAAAAACATAATTGACTTCCTTGTGGGGACCGTTATCGCTTCTCGTAACGTGCTTTTCGGGCAACCATGTTTTCCTTTCCCCAGGTCAATTTTTTTTATTCCTTTAGATGACAGATGTCACAACGAAAGAGGAAATACGTGTATACCCTGATCATCATTCCGCACAACTGTTCTCGTCTTTCAAGTCGCTGTCTACATCTTTTTTGTGCCGTGTCTTCACCGCATTAAACTTTCTTCAAGATGTATACACGACGCAGAGCGTGTGCTCTGTATCTTCCAATCAAAACCGCGATCGCGGCGTTTCAACAGACAGGAATTCGGGAATCGCCTTTCCACTCTTCGCATTCGTGGCCTCTCCGAGGAGATTTAAAGGCACGCGTTTTGCCTTATCAGCCTCGGAATTCAATTACAATGGAAGCTACTGTCTCGCGTGCTATGCGTTTGTACGCTCACAATGTTGCAATCCTTTCCGTACATACGGCCATCATGACACAATGGGAGCGCCTTGTTTCTTACCCGTCGTCTTCCAGTCGGTGTCAAGTTGCGCGATCCTCATCTGCTCGTCGTCTGCTGTTCTGCAGCAGACTGATGAAGAAGGCCCTTCACCGGTTTAATTTTTACGGATGGTCCCGTTCAGTACGAGAGCCGGGATTCTGGGTGCACGCGTTCTATTTTCGGTTCCTGTCGCGCTTGCGCGGTGATGCGTTTTGCAGCAGATCGACGGCGCTGATTTTCGCGCGGCGTTCTGCACCATCTCTCTGCAACGCGAGGTCAGAACACGAAGGCGAAAAGCCTCGCCATGAATGTCGGTGAGCTGAAGGTTCCCGCGAAGAGCTCGTCTGACGACGCTCAGCTACTTCCAAGCGAAGCTCTTGGCTTCTTGAATGAGCGAGGGGCTACCTTACGTTTCCCATCTATCACTAGGGGATTTCTCTTTGTTATTACGAGCCTTTTCTATTCAGGGCGTATGAAGCAAGGGGTATGGTGCCACACATGGGTAGTGTAATAGTATATTTGGCAGCTATACATACATCACGGACAATCGTCGATTCCCAACACTATTATAATAACGGCCTTGTATGTCTCACTCACGAGCCAAAAAACTTTCGAGATCGAGATTGTGGTGATACCTGACGATAGCTGCTGAGATTTCGCGAGACCTTCTCTATTGACCCCCGTAATTCGATGATTGTTGGTTCGGGCCCCATGACGGAAAAGATGTTTTCTTTTCTCGCCTACTTCCACTATTTCTATAATCCAATCCATCATCATCAGACTTACTACGCCCACTGCAGGGACAAAGGCATCTCCTATGATCTGCCAATCAACCCGGTCTTGTGCTTTATGCTGCCACGTTGCACCTGCGAACTTTTCAATCTTATCGGCCCACCTAACTTTCTGCCTCCCTTTCGTGTGTTAGCCTACTATGAGAATCCAGTTAGTTACCCTTAATGACGAGCGGTTATCCTGCCCACGGGCTACGTGCCCGGTCCATGTCATATTTCTTCTTCTTGATTTCAAGTATGAAATCCTTAACCCCAGTTAGCTCCCTGACCCGCTATGCTCTCTTCATGTTACATATATCACTTCCCTTTCAATCGCTGTCAGCGTTGTCCTCAATTTAAGCTAAACCCTCTTTGTAGGACTCCAGGTTTCTGCTCCGTAGGTAAGTACTGGCAAGATGCAGCTCTTGTATACCTTCCTCTTCAGGGTTAGTGGCAGATCACCATTCATGAATTAAAAGTATTTGCCGAATGTGATCCACCCCATCCTTATTCTTCTAGTTATTTCACCCTCATTGTTTGACTTCGTGCTTACTACCTGTCCTAAATAGGCATGTTCTTTTACAACTTCAAGTGTCTCTCTACCTGTCTCTGTCGAGACTGTTGTACATTACTTTAGTTTTGTGCATATTAATTTTCAGACCATTTCTTCTGCATTTCGTGTCCAGTTCAGTAATCATGAACTGTAATTCGTCCCCTGAGTTACTCATCTAGGCAGCGTCATCGGCGAATGGCAGGTTACTAAGATATTCTCCATTAACTCTTATCCCTAACTCTTTCCAATCTAGGGCCCTGAAAACTTGTAAACACGCGGTGATATGCTCATCACAAATACTACGCTAGAATTAAAGATAACAAGCAATATTCTCGATGCTTTTCTTAGCTTAATTGTGTGTTGTATTCATTAAACTATAGCTTTAATGGGGATTTATTGTTCATACCAGTGCCAACAGCACAGAAAGGGCAAGTGTGAAATTTCAATCGTCTCAACGCTTTAGACATGTTCACTCATAAATACAGTTGACTAAACGCCACTGCCTTTCCCAAGAGCCGGTCGTGGAACGTACGAGTCGACAAAAACAAAATGGCGTCACATTGCCAAGCGAGCAGACGACAGCCATACGTTCACGTCAAACAGTGCCCGATCTGTCACTCAAATACATGGTGCGCGTACAGCGTGCCAAGCATGGAGCCCGGGGATACAGGGAACCGTTCTACCCATCGATATACCCTGGATGTGTGTATTTTGCTGCCCACGGAAGACTGAGCTTCGATCATCGTCAAGTGGCAATCAGTTATCCGTGTCGGCGCGGTGTTTTGCTCGCTCCAGAGTTCCGGTGAAGCACATGCAGGGTTTAACAGGCTGCAGTCGGGTTCTTCCCTCACAGATAGGTGAGAGAGTAATCTCTCTAGAGCTCATTACGTTTTTATATTTTTGTGTTGCATCGCCTTGTTATATATTTGTTTTTTTCGCCCACCGAAGTATCATTTTATCAGTGTCATTCGTAAAGATGTTGCGTATCCGAAACGATAGAGTTGGAAGAACCGCTGACCACGGTGAGGCCTCTTTACAATATACGTTTATATGGTGTAGCGAAATAAAAAAAAAACATCACCGCTTAAAATCGCTTCAACCTAACTGCTCTTTGATATATAGTTACTTGCAAGAGAACATACGTTATCAAATAGGAGAAACAATACAGATTTCTCATTTATCCATTTAGCCGGGCTTGCGGGTTCTGACTGAATGCTTCCACAATAGAAGCCAACACGCGCAATGATACGAAGATAGACACTTTGTGTCTTCCTGTGTAGTCTTTGTGCGTGTTCTCTGGTAATATGGAAAGAATAAAGTTATCTTTTTGGGCTTGTCTTATCTGGAACAAACATAGGCGTAAAAAATAGGTGCATATTCACTCTGAGGGTTTAATTTTCAATTTATGCCTGTTCCTAATGTCGGCAGTAATGCTTCGTCTTGGTAGTCATCTGTCATCAGCCTCGTCTTCCCAATGGATGCCGAGTGCACCACATTTGGCGACCGGCCCGCTACGCTGCACCTATATACATACAGAAAGGCACAAGAAACGCAGGAAGGCGATACATTTGATAACAGAAGAATTTAAACCATTTAAAAGAACAAAAGTAAAGCGGAAGGACAACGCGCTGACGTTCGACTTCGCACCGAACGCGTTAGTTGTATACACTCGGAGGACACCACGTCCCCTACAGCACACACAGCACAATACGCTGGTCACAAGTGTTTTGAGTACCAGCCTCGTTGTTTGCGGGAAACACCCCCGGGCGTCCATATTGCAGAGTACACGCTTTTGGTGCGGTCTAATCAGGGGGCGCCTCAGCAAATTCCTTCCTTCCCTACGTCCTTTTTATACTCTCCCTTCTGCTTCCTTTCCCCCACATCCCCTGCAAACTCTCTTTTCCTGTACATTCAACGCTGCGTAGCACCGTCAAGCTGTTTGCCGTATTTTCACAAAACAATGGCTTTGGCTAGCAGAATCCTCCCCCCGCCAGCTATCTTTTCTAGCATTCTTTATATATCGGAGCCAATCCACGACGCCAGAGGTCAAAACGCCCCCGGGGTGAAGCGGACGTGACGCAAACATCCGGGTTCGTCTTTGTTCATTTTGCGCACGTCACGGAAACTCTCGATTCCTGCCGAACAGCCATTCAATGAGCGTTGTTAGTTCCTCAAAGACAAGTACTCGTTGGACAGATGGATGAATGGATGGATGGTTGGATGAATAACTTCAATAAGGTGATGCCTTATCTATTTCTACCGAACAAATCTTTTATGACACTTCAAAAAACTCTTATGGTTTATTATGCATTCTTCTAAGATTCGAAGGCGAGTCATCTCTTTTTCTTTCTGTTCTTCCAAACCGATTGTACCCGTTTTTTTTTGCTTACAAACACAAACATTAGTGTTGTTTGTGGGTTTTTTTTTCTTTTTAACCACCTGTAGCACGTATTAGCAGCGGACCAGATGGTTACCCTACTTTAGCCGGTCCAATCTGGCATGTACATAGAGCTATCAAAACTTCATTTTCCAATCACATCCTTCCCTTTCTATCACAGCCAGCTACTATGCCATGCTACCATGCTTGCTTCTCTCACGGAGAAGTCTTTACTAAGCTCAGCTTTAATCATTCTGTATGCCTCTGCTTGCGTAGCACCTTTTCCCGTCTACATTACTCACGCTTTGTATTAATTTTTTTTAACTTGGGCTGAAATAGGAAAGAAGTAAAATGTGTTTGCACAGTCCAGTCACTCGCTCATTTTAATCAGTTTAGGCCTCATTGCCCTCTTTGTGTTGACTCCCAGTCCAGTCAGACTAGACGGAATCGTCTGCTCTTTTTTGTTCTTTATGGCCTGATGAAGCCTTGTACGAGATGTCGTCTGCTTATTTTATTCGGTCTCTGTTCTTCGTCGTCTGTTTCACGTATTTCTCACGATTGTCTAGTCCGCTATGCGATAGCCGTTTCGGGTAAGTAACTGATTTGAAATGAGCGGGCTCCAAAGGAGAATTTGCTGACACGACTCCTTTTGTACCTCCATTATTCCGTATATTTATTTGAGTTTGACTTCCTTCTATAATCATCTGCTTTGACTCGCTGCTGGCGTTTTTCCGCTATAAACCTCAACTGCTGAGCTTCATCTCCTAGACCTCTTCTACTAGTCTTTATTTATAAAACTCTGTTCGCAGCTGTTCCCGTGATGGCTCTATTTCGAGAGAGAAACGCAAGTGAGAAGCAGCAATGATTTTACCTCGCCTACTACGCCAAGGTAATCGCAAAATCAAATTAAAAATCTTAAAGAATTGAGACCTGGATTTAGGGATAATGCGAAATTCATTAGCCCGAGGCAAGCTTCGAGCGTAAGGAGTACGAAAGCCACAACTTTGAGCTGCGTATTTTTCGCCAGTGAGGCTGCAATGCATTTTGTGACGTAGCTAGTTCATTGACCTTCCTGCTACTTAAAGACGATGTTTTTACACCCTTTTTTTTTCGATTGCCACAGCTGACGCCGCATCGATTGCCTCGCTACACTGCCGGCGCTACTCTATGACCATCGTGCGTGGTGGAGCCACATATCTGTGCTCCCCTCCTTACACCAGATGGCGCGGCAGGTGGACACAGGACGCACATGCAGCGCATAGTTGCTTTATCCACTTTCGCCCCAGCATTCCCCGTGGTTGCGGGGCTTGTCCCGAGTCCATAATGTACATTCCGTGTCTTTAAGCCTTGCAGCGCCGGTTAATGGAGGCATGCCCACCACTTTGTTTGCTGCTACGCTCGTTAGGGGGCGCTGGCGTCCCCGGGATGCTAGAATTATTGTATACGCTACGTTTGTTTAGCAGATCAGAGCTTCCTTTTTAAAAAAAGAAAGGCGCTAGCAACCATGCGTTCCGAAGAAGCCGACATTGGACTTTTTCTTTTGCATTTCTCGATGTCATCGAATCAGTGAAGTAAATTGGCACTAGTCATTGACAGTCATGTTAATCAAAAGGCCCTGGTACTCTATGAGGTCAGTGTGCACTGAACAACACCAGATGGTCTAAATTTCCAAAGCCCTTCACTGCGACAAGGGTCAGGAACCGAACGAGTGTTATGGACAACTTCGTCAAAAATAAGATGAAATTGGCATGGACAGGAGATTTACTATGATATTTTTTTTAGAGTAGTAAATGTGATTGAGAAGATAAGGGGCGTGGCTCGAGCGCTTTTCTTGCATATTAGTTTCATCGTAAAGTCGTCAATATTTATAAAGCAGAACAAACGTTAAACGTGAACATGTCCAATCATAACTACGACTTTCTCAGGGCGCAAACAATGTTCACGCGTTGACATTCCATAGTTGAAACAGCACGAAGTATACACGGGCAGGAATGCACACAGGGCCATGGGTGCGTTGTCGTTCATGTCTACATCCCGCCGTTTCCAACTATAGACACGCACCGATTGAGTCTCATTCGCTCACCTTTATTACGTTAACTGTGATCACACGTCAGCCACCACGTTTATGATTTAACAGAAGAGGTTTCTTTGTATATATTTTGAATTATGAAATATAAAAGGTTCGTGTCATTATTTGACACCGGCTACACGTTCTCACTTAGCAGACAGAATATGTCGTAAGAAAAAATAAGGGCACAAACTGCAATACAGTAGATGTGGAAGTACAGAACAGCTGAACATCGCATGACAGTTTAGATATACCTAATAGGCTCATATGTACACAAGTTTTGTATCATGAACTCCAATAGGAAAGGTCAATTCACACTGCGATAAATAATCACACATAAATCAAACGCATTATCTCAACAACAGTATGAAGAGAAAGGTTATGTCGCGTATAGTAGGTCAATATTTCCATAAGCTATTCGATTCTTCAAGAAACTTCTTGAAGGCGACAACTGACTCACTTCGCTTTCTTTTCCCGCCACTACTCTCCGATATGGTCGTTCCCGAGTCGAATTCACGTCGCCGTTGCAATTGTGAATAACGGCACACTTCCGATCCGCTAGGCGGTCCGCACCGCTCGTCACTCGTATAACATCGTCTGCGGGTGGTCGAACCGCACCTTGTTCTTCGCGAGGAGCCAGGGCCCGCCGAAGTCGCTAGCGTATGTACTCATTGGCATTCCGCTTCGGCGAACTGTACCTCCCGCAGCCTGCGCGGTTCGGTGGCCACCGCCTCTGACTGCCGGCCGCCTATTCTGGTTCTCCCATCTCCCGTAGAAGAGCCGGACTGCAGTTTCCCCCAACCTTTGAGGAAGGGGTTTTTCTCCCGGCTGCTCGACTTCTTCACGAAAGAGTGGCGCTTTACAATGAACCTCAAGAACTCCTTCGTTCGCGCGCCAAAGAACACGCGATGAACAAGGAAAAACCCTTTTGCGCTCTCGTGTTCTCCATTGTCTGGAAGAGGTCCATTCTTTGGGCGAGATCGCTTCTTCCTCGGTCTGTCTCTTTATACGGCAAATTTAACTCCCGAGGTTCAGTGGCGGCCTCTTCAATGCTGCCCCACCCTGTCTCCTTTCCTTTCATAGGTTACAAGTGCTTTGTACGGGTTATGCAAAGGAGTGCACTTAGGTCTTTCTACGACCGTGAGGAAATTGACCTGACGAGATCAGGCACGCCGTTTGGTGAAAGAAAGTGCTCCGATAGTCCACGCTAAGAGCTTGGTCGATGCATGAATTATTTTTCCTGAAGAATCCATGCACTAACTAAGCCTATAGTGCGGAATACTGGTGTACTGTACGCCGTAATTCATGTTCGGTGGCACCTGCTACTGAAAAGAGCAACTGCGTTCATTTTAGTAGTAGGTGCAGTCTGTTCACTTTTCAGAGAGAATAATTTTGGCGCAATGGAGCAAGTGAGGTTTGTTGATTTGACCCTCGGTCAGTGTAGCCGTAAGTATTGGAATCTTTATTAGGGCAAGAGTCCTGGAGGCCTCATTAAACGCGTCACCGACTTCGTAATTACGTCTAGATCACCAAAGTTCGGGACGCAATCGTGATGACATATGACGTCGCGTTATTTAACGATGTCATCACATCAAATCGTCGACTGCTCAAATGTTGACTGATCTCGGAGGACGTGCAAGTGCAAGTAAGGCGCGAAACGCTTCCACTGCTTCAGATCTTGGAGAAAATAGAAGAACACGTTAGGTACAGGAAATTTTCGAAAGGTGGGTGGAGGGGGTTCAATACATTGATTGATAATAAAAATAAGGCTGTAGCCTTCAAATCGCCCTATTGATTGATATGTCGGGTCTAACGTTGCGAAACCACCACAACATTGCGAGAGACAACGTAGTGGAGGGCTCCGGAAGTTTCGACCACCTGGGGTTCTTTAACGTGCGCCCAAATCTGAGCACACCGGCCTACAGCGTTTCCGCTTCCATCGGAAATGCAGCCGCAGCCGCCGCAGGGATTTGATCCCGTGACCTGCGGGTCAGCAGCCGAGCACCTTAGACCAGGCAGGGAAGCATAACAAAAGTGATTGGCAAAATGTCTGTAACTATCGCATTAGGCGAATGCATATGGGTTTCTGTGAGTTATCTGTCACTTCTGGTAATTCCTTTTTCTTCGCTATAGTAATGATCCGAACGAAAGAGACGAAGTGGTTTGCAGTACTTTCGTGGCAAGAATCTTCTGCTCACTGCACAGGGGACCTTAATAGAGTAACGCAAAGTTTAGCTAGACGACGCCTCTCTAAGAACAATGGGGATGGGGGAGGAGGGAGGGGCTACTATGACTCGGCCCGCTGGCGACCGGAGCAGTGAGAGACGCGTTCACGTTTGATGCGCGTCGAAGGCCAGTGGTGCCCTCGACTAATGCTCACCCAAAAGAATTATTTCATGTTTTAATGCAGTTTTCCTGTTTTGTCCTCTTGTGGTTGTGATCTCATTTTGTTCCGATAAACATTAAGTCAAATGAGGAATCCCTGAGGAACACAAAGAAGTCGCACTCCTTCCACTTAGTTCCTAGTTTAGTCATTAGTTAGTGCTGTTTTTATCTATTACGAAGTCACATTCAGCGTTACAACCCTGCAACTTCATTTCGAATTAATTAATAAACACCGCACCGCGAACAACGATAAAGGACGCGCAGTCCGGTTCCTGTTCGGTCCCCACAAAAGAGCCTCGCGGACATCCACACTGTACGCCTACTGAGCGACCACTCGAGCTCGACATAAACCTCCATTGTCTCCTTCGCCGAGAGGAAAAGCTGTTACGCCTTTTGTCTCTACGCCTCGTAAATCACTCAATTCTCGGGAAGCGCGGAAAAAGGGAAGAAGGGAAGAAAAAAATAGGACGTTGTGAGTATCTTTCGAGACGCTCGGATCAACGCAGAGGGAGAAAGGGGGAAAGAGTAAAGGGAAGGAGAAGCGGGTGTCAGGGACATTAAAGATAGTTTTGAGACCGGAGAGGCATGTTCGAGTGGGGTGCCGCACGGGGGAAATACGTCGTCCCAAGAGTTTGCTCGCGGGACATCTTCTTCTGCCCCCCCCCCCCGTTACCCCCCCCAACGCGAACTCGGGACGTCGCCATGACAGAGAGTCCGAGCTCCATCGCGACAGGATGGCGCCTTGGTTTTCTCCGGCGTGCGCGAGCTTGTTTTTTTTGTTTTTTTTGTCAGCAACATACCCATTACTTCCATTCCCCACTCGTACTATTCCAGTACTCCCTTTAGTTGCTTCCTTCATACTCTGTGTTTTCCTTTGCTACCCCCGTTTCCTTATTCGCTCTTTCCTTCCCCACTCGCACTACTACTCCCTCCCTTAATTTCTTCCTAGCAACTCCCTATTGCAGGCGCCTACAACCGTTCCCCGATTCCTCGAGAACTCCTTCCCGTTTCCCCTTTTCTTGACAATGTCAGCCGTTTTTTTCTTTGGGGGGGGGGGGGAGGCTTTAATTCTCAGAAGTAGGAGAACGCTTCCGTAAAACGTCTTGGCGTTCTAACGTCCACGACTCCGGGATCCTTCGCTATTGGGATCGAACTCCAGCACGCTGTGTGTGTTTTTGTTTCTTTTCTTATTTTCGGTTTAACACAGCGGTGATTCGTCATTGTGTGCTCAAACCATTGTTCTAAGGACATCGCGGTTCTATTAGCGCAGCGTCCTATATCGCTTGACTTCCGATGATTCGCGTCCCACCCCTCCCCGCTGTCTCCGTGGTTAAAATGCAGATAGATAGCGATTGTTCTAAGGGCACTGCAGTTCTATTAGCAGCGCTGCGTCCTATGCAACCGGATTCATCGCTCGAATCAAGTTGAAAAAGCCATTCCGCCATCTCAATTATTAATTTATTTTTAATCTGTTGACGCCATTCCATGCTTTTCTTCTGTACCACGAAGCAGAAGCTGTGTGTCATAAATTTTATAATTGTTCGAATGGTATTTTTTATTATCAATTGCTTTTGTGGAATACCGCAAGGCAGAGGAAGGGTTATAAATAGCTACTTGTAAAGGTCGCTGTAGCAGCTCCTAAAGCGAGTACAAAGAAAAGCACCTTTTTTATTATTGCGAGCAATTTCTACCACATTGCTCATGCGTTACTGTCGGACTTATCCACCTATTCTAGCGAGTTCAGGCCAGGTTTTTGAAGATGGTGGCAGTCTTGGGCCTCAGATTTTTATTTCCAGAAGCCGTTACTTCTCCAATTTACCTTCCGACTCAACCAAGTAAAACTTCTTAACTACCCCCCACAAACACACCAATAATGTAAAACTCTGCCCCTGCTTATGTGGGCAGTTGAACATGGCTTCAACAAAGACTGGACAAATTTATTGTGTAAAACAGCCGCACTGCCACTCCCATTAGCGATGTTCTCCCTTCGACGCCCCGACATCAGCTGCAACTCCTTACTCGGAACACATGCTGCATTAAGTGCGAGGAAGGGATGGGAGGAGAAGAAGATAGGGACAGTTGTGTCGGGAAGAAGCGCGCAATGTTGGCAGTATACGTGGATGTTGCTGAGCGTTGAATGGGCAGCGAAGAGAGCAACGGGAAGGGATAGCTCGCGATGGATGCATCCCCCTCCTGAAGGCGTTGCCCGTCGGCGCGTTCGCTGAAGCGAGCGCTTTGCGGGCATCTTCCTTTCCCCGCGTCTTTTCCCGCCGCCGCATCCCGTCGTCCTGATTACGTTTGCCATACCCGAGACGTCGCCGTTTCGCGTCCGAGAAACCGAGCAAGGGTCGACTATCCGCCTGCTATGCCCTCCTCCTTCGCCGAGTCTCTCGAATTTCTCGGCCGACTCGAGATGGTGCGAGAGTAGGGAATAGGGAACATCGCGCCTTCGCGCGCGTTGTGAGGGCTTTCCACTTGGTAGCGCTCGGCGCGCCGGCGCGAAATGATGACCACGCATTACGCGATGGGGCGCGTCGCGGGCGGCTTCTGCTGGCTGTAGGCTTGGATTGGTTCGGCTTGCTTAGGGCACGCATTTCGAGCCACTTTTGGTGATGAATGATGGGTGTGCCTCCTTGTGTGGAAAGTTCATCGTTCAACACGCTGCACTTGGCAGACAAGGAGAAGACTGCAAAAACATTGGCGCCAACTCTCAACTTCTCTGATTAAAAACAAACTCACTCACTAGAAACAAGAACGGCACTCAAATATTTATCGTCGCAGGCACACCCATGGAGTGGTAAAACACATTGACATTTAGAGACGTCGTGATTCGCCATGAAACGTGCAATTTAATGTAGACAACAAAATTCAGCGTCAAGAAACATACCAATATGTGCTTATCAGAAAAGCTGATTCTTTGTCTGATAAAGAGATATACGCCTGGCAGTGACACTCGTCACAATACCATAACAACATGTGGTGCTCAGAAAGTGAGATTTCTTGTCTGATAAAGAGATAAAGGACTGGCGGAATAACTTGTCACCCGTGTGTTTAGTATAAAATGCTTGTATTAAATGCCGGTTAGTTTGTGTACACATGTATCTGTCTGACTACGCGATCACTAACCACTAAGTGGGCATGCGACGATGATGTGTTTATAAGTGTCGTTCTTGTTTCTGATAAACCATTTGAGATTTTGAACTCGAGCTGTGTTTGCGCGTTTCTAATTTTCATTTGTGTTTCGTTTGGTTTTCGCTGATACTTATCTGACTGTGGTTTTGAAAAGGTCTTTTTTGAACTGGTATAGCGCATTACGGGGAAGAAGAAACGGCCAAGCAGACCGACACAAGAGGACAGAGCGCTAACTTCCAACTGTTGGAAGTTAGCGCTCTGTCCTCTTGTGTCGGTCTGCTTGGCCGTTTCTTCTTCCCCGTAATGCGCTATACCAGTTCAAGTACGACGAACCAACTCGCTTAATCTTCAACACTCGTGGACTTCATTTGAAAAGGTCATAATTTCGTTTTATTGGGAATGCTCAGTGCTCTCCCATAGTTGAGTACGGAGTACTCGAAATCGTTAAACATTTTTTTTCTAAACACGCCTTATTTGTAGCTGCCTACAGTGTCACGCAATGAATGATGAATCAATTCTAACTCGTCCAGCTGCCATTTCTTTTGTACGGACCTTGCTTTCGGACTGTCACTTTAATCGAGTGCTACAGCACGCTGACGCGTGTTTAAGTTACCCATACCTGAAATATATTTGTAAGTAGTTAAGTAGTGCATCAGGGCTTCTCTAGTAATCTATATATGCTGAAATGTGCGCACTATGATGGTCGTTACGTAAATTTCGATGTTATGCCAACGCGATGGTTATAGCGTGAGAACAAAACGACGACAAAAAGACATGATTGTCTCTTTGTCGTCATTCTGTTCTCGCGCTATAGCTATCGCCATGTCATACTAACTAGCCCAAGCTGCCACACTTCTAAGTTATGCCAACATTTAACTAAAGTGGAATAAGCAATCGTGAATGCGCTGTGCGTTTGATATATTGTGTTAGCATTCATTAACAAGTGTAGAAAGTTAGGAGTGACAAACATCACACGGTCATGAGAAATCCTTCAACGGACGTTGTCAGCTGACTTCAGCAACACGACAAAACTTGACCGGAAGCCAAGGAAGTCATCTTAAGTCGCACGATGAACAAGTAATATAATAATAATAATAATAATAATTGTTGTTGTGTTACGTCCCAAACCCACGATATGATTATGCGGGTCGCCTTAGTGGAAGGCTCCGGAGATTTCGACCATCTGTTGTTTTCTTGACGTGCACCGAAATCCAACAGTACACGGGCCTGTGGCAGTTCACCTCCCTCGAAAATGAGACAGGTGCGTCAGGAATCGAACCCGCGACTTTCGTCTCAGTAGCCGAGTACGCTAACCACTACACCACAGCGACAGGTGACCAGCGAGTGTTTTTCGAATATTTATAAGTGTTGTTTAGAAAATAGAAATAGGTGGTTCCGGTTGAACTCGATTGAGTTCTATTGGATACACAATTCATCGCAACTTTACTTAAGATAAGGGTCACTGCTGGGAACTTTTTGCTTTCTTTTTTTCTGTTGTGCCCGTTCTCTTCAGCGCTGCAGTCACCGTTGAGGCCGAATGAAGCCTCATTTTGATTTTCATTGCAGCATGAAACATATCACTGATGATAAGCAAGTAATAAAAAATAAAAGTCTGAACGAGCCGTGCCTATCAGCGGTCCCCGTCCACTTTGGCGAGGCATCTGTAACATCCCCGTTCGCTTTGCCTCATCCAGAACATTCATCACTCACTGACCAAACAGCGCTAAGAGTAGTTTCGCCCACCGAATCGGCCTACACTGTATACGCCGTTAGCGATGGACAAAGGATCGCCACTAGCACGACGAAAAAAAAGTAAAGAAAGAAACAAGAAAAAACGACGTATACGAGAGAGACAGGCTGGCAAACAGAGAATTGACCGAACGTTGAGACGCCGGATGAGTATTGTAGGAAAGAGTTTCAGAGTCCGCGGCACTGGCGATCGTGACCGGGTTTTTTTTTTTTCGTTGCAACATCCTGTCTGTAACATGAAGAATCCATCTAGGACCTTCTCAGTACAACCTTGGGTCAGTGCACTGTCTGTTCCCTCCCCGTTGTGTGGAAGTTTCTTTCTCCCTCATTTTTTCTCTGTCTACATTTTGATGACATCTTCTTCCTCTTCCTATACTGACTCATCCTAGGCGAAAGAAAGCCCGCGGCACCAACATTGCACCAGGCCTCTTACGACTCTGGAATAACTAAAAAAAATAAAACGAGGATCGCGAGTGGGCCAGACTTAAGAGTGTATGCAGTAGCGATGTGCCCGAGCAAATGTACAGTGCGTATATGGCGAGCGGCTACGAGTGCATCGTGCCAAACAATAGTTGTTTGTGCATCCAGTGTGCACCAGCTTGTTCGATACTTGAGCATTCGAGTGCTCTCTATCATAGAAAAGTTTGAGGGCGTCCGTCGGTCTGTGAGACAACACGTCATATTCCGTAGGGATACGTAGGTTTTTACGCAGTTATGTGAGACAACGCCATGTTGCTCAGGAAAGAAGGACACAACACTACAGTTTCCAAAGCAAACAAGCGTATCATACTGTCGGCACAGCACATAACTCAGCCGCATGCGTTTCAGTCGGCTAATGCTGACAAAGAGATTTCCGCACATTTTTAATCTTTGTTTCGACGTAACCAGTTGAAGGAACATTCTTATTCGCTTAGTAACAAAGGGGGAAGGCAGGGCTAGAAGCTCAAAACGTCTGACGAAGGCCTGGGCTCCTCAGTTTAGCTTTCTATATTATTATTGTTATTATTATTATTATTATTATTATTATTATTATTATTATTATTATTATTATTATTATTATTATTATTATTATTATTATTATTATTATTATTATTATTATTATTATTATTATTATTGACACTATCAGCACTTGACTGGCTTATAGAGGAGATGAATTAAATCATAATAAACATAAATGTGCATCAGAGAAACACATGAGAAGTAAGCATCACCACTAAAACACATATGCTACAGCGCATGTCAAAGAACATGTAACAAATCTATTATAATTCCAAGTGATAAAATTTTAACAGAGATGTTCCATATATGAAACGCAAGGAAAGATAGCAGCACTGCTGAAACACATAACATATTGTAGCACATTACAAAACACGTAATAAATATGGTAACCTTATTACAAAGCATGCAATTTACCTATGGAATCACAGTTATGCAGGGTGACAAGGTACACTATGCATTTATTTATAAAAACGTAGTAAGTGATTTGATTCTTGGAACAAGATTTCATAAACTAGACCATATCTGAATCGCCCTAGGGAAGAAGCTATACATAAAACTGTCATTGCGAACTTTGTGCGGTGGTATGTAGTGTACATTGGGGATTCCTGTTTTTTTTTGTGTGTTTAATATTACTTCAAAACATTCACGTTGTCCACAGTACGTAAACAGATATTTTACAGTTTTACAGGGACGTTTTTCACAAGCTGAATCACCAACATTACATGTTTTTTTTTTTCTGCTCGCTGAGAACGTGTAGGGCGCAAGTTTACCGGAGTTCACGCGAACGATGTCTGCGCGTGAAAGCAGTAAAACAGCATCACGTCGTTTTATTAACTTGTCTGCGCTTTGTCAATCCAAAACTTCTTTTTTTTTAACCTCGAAAAATGACCATGGAGCTTTATTTTCCCGATACACCACAAATCCTGTCAGTGTAATTTTATGACCATTCGAGCTCTTCCCTCCTTCTTGTCTTGGCTATAGTCTAAAAATATCTAAAACACGCATCATCATCATCATCACCCTAATCATCATCGTAGTACACCTATCCTATTTCAAAGACAGCAAACGTGTATCTTTATTGCTTTTTTTATGCCTAAATGCTCGTACGCGTCGCAGCATCCACAGATTTCAGCCCGTTAATTAACGTCTGCCGAAAGCTGTCGTTAATGTGCGCACCCCGCGCAGATAAGCTGGCTGAATACGCCTCGCGTTTTCGTTATTCTTGCTTCCGCATATGTCCTTTCATAGACGCCATCACTACCTAGCATCTTTTGTATACCCTCATACTGTACAAGTTTGTCATTTGTATGCCCCGTTACGTTCACTGCATTCTTTGTTTATAGCCTTCCACGTCTTTCACTACTTGCGTTCGTTGCTTCTTCGAACGCTCGATGCGCGCGTCCGACACCAGGGGGCATGTTCAACGTTGAACCGGCCGCGGCGCTCTCACGACGCTCTAAAGCGTGCCACGACTCCTAGCGGCGGCTTGCACGCATACACGTGATCGCCATAGCTTCGTGGCTGGCACGCTGTTGTTTTACGAGGTCATTAGGGTGGGCGCACGGCGCGACCGTATTGCCCTTTTCACTTTTTATTTCCCTCTATCTCTTTATGAAACACTAAGCGTTCTTATTTCTCTCTCGCTTACTTCCACGTCTTCTTTACAGACCCGCACGATTCTGCACTCTGTGACGCAGCGCTGTCCCGCTCCTGGCTAGCTTCAAGAAATTATTACCGGCGCTCCGTTATCTCTTGATGTCCTTCTTTGGCTTCTCGGCACTTTTAAACTTCTTTTTTTTAACACCGATACCCGCGGCATCCTCTCAACCCCCTTTTCTTCTTTCTTAACATTCTCCTATGCACCGATGCGCGCGGTTATTATTGTTTTGAGGATCTTTAAAAACGACGCTACGTGTTTATGCCATGCTGCAGTCAGCCGTTGTAATCGTTGCTGTTGCTTGCCTCGCATTCCGTGCCACCAGTTTCGTATAAGGTTCCAGATGCGAACAACAGTAACATCGTCCGGAAGGCGTTTTGATTTCTCGTGTACGGAGTCGGGATGCACGTGTACGCTTGCAGCTCGGAGATGTTCTGTTCCGGCTGGTGTACCGGGTTTCTTGGCAAGAATATGACCGCTTGGTAGCTTCCCTTCTCTCATTTACTCCTCTCATCAAGTACCAACGCCTTGTCTTGTTTGTAAATATCAAAAATGTCAAAGGAGGTGGGTGATGGCGATAGCACATTCTGAATTTCTGGCTTGATTGATTTGTGGGGTTTAACGTCAAAAACCACCATATGATTATGACAGACGCCGTAGTTGAGGGCTTCAAAAATTTAGACCACCTGGGGTTCTCTAATGTGCTCCCAAATCTGAGTACGCGTGCCTACAACATTTCCGCTTCCATGGGAAATGCAGCCGCCACGGCCGGGATTTGATCCCGCGACCTGCGGGTCAGCAGCCGAGTACCTTAGCCACTAGACAACCGTGGCGGGGCAGAATTCCTGGCTTCTTGCTTGCTTTTTCTTATGCCTATGACATTTGCAGCTCGTGATGCCATGAATTTAACACGTGCGTGTAAATTGTCGCGGTAACTACAAAAGACGGCGCAGAAACAAACGAACACGTACAGATATCAAGACTGACAACTAAAAGTGAATAACACGTACAACCGCTTGAATTGTCCTGAACAGCTAGGCGTTTTAAGATTCCTAGCTGTTCACACGTTTGATTTGCCGTTTTATCCGCTGGTGTGGTATCCTGGTCAAGACGTTCAGCTGCTGTCCCGAAAGTCTTCGTTAGATCCCGATCGCGGCGATTGCATTTCGATATCGACCAAATGATAGGAACATGTGTAGCGTGTGATGTCAGGGCTCAATGAAGAAAACGATGTTCGAAATTACTGAAGTTTTCCGCTACGCCGTGTCCCAAAATGACATCATGGTCTTTGCACGCAAAATTGCAGAAGTTGTTGATTTGTCGTGTTTCTCTATCTGCGTTCCCTGCGTATACGCTAGTTTACATCGTTTAGGCTAGTCATCTTCTCTCTGTGTTTTGTTTTTACGTTGGTTGCAGTTCATTTGTCGTCCGCACACCAAACAGTAGTAGTCTGCATTCTCTCTGCTATAACGTGCCTCGCACGTATCTTTTTTGCCCATTTGCTCTTCTGGGCACAGCAACAAGCCATCGAAAAGGCGCCCCGCCGTGGTGGTCTAGCGGCTCTGGTACTCGGCTGCTGACCTGCAGGTCGCAGGATCGAATTCCGGCTTTGGCGGTTGCATTTACGATGGAGGCGGAAATGTTGTAGGCCCGTGTGCTCAGATTTGGGCACACGTTAAAGAACCCCAGGTGGTCGAAATTTCCGGAGCCCTCCACTACGGCGTCTCTCATAATCATATGGTGGTTTTGGGACATTGAACCCCACATATCAATCAAATCAACCATTGAAAAACCAAAGTCATGGTGTACATTGTTCTTCTCAACCTGCTTTCAGATAATATGTACACGTATGAGAAGCTGCATGCGTCATAATCGTACACGTATACGTCATAAGATAAAACCGCATACGTCATAAACACACGTCCCGCGCTCGGCGTGCAGTCCCATCTCATGTACGGTGAATTTTTGTTCGTGGTGTTGTATCCGCAGAAGTAGTGAATCGGCGGGGGTCAGCGCTCCCGTACGGTGCTGAGCAAAACGACCAATAAGCGTGAGGAACAGACAGGTCACGTGAGACAGCACGCATGAGGCGTTCCAAAAGAACGAAACGGAAGATGGTGCGCAGGAGGGGTGCGCGGCAGTTGTAATGAGAGAGCATTAAAACGACGCTATCAAACCGTGACGCGCTCGCAGGGCAGATAAACCTCAGCAATGCGCGTGGCCGTGCGTTCTGTCGGCATAATCAGTGTACCGAGGGCAAAAATAAGATAGCGAGCACGAAGTAACAACAAAAAGGGTCGATGAAGAAGCAGAGGCAACTAGCAACTCCTGCGGAAGCGGAAAAGAAAAGAACTAGATTGGCGATATATATATATATATATATATATATATATATATATATATATATAGAGAGAGAGAGAGAGAGAGAGAGAGAGAGAGGGGATTGTTTATCTTGGAGCCATTTTATAGCGGTGCATTTATGATGGTCATTACGACCGCATAAGACGCAGCTCGTGAGCAAGCTGTTTCTGTATAGCTCTAGAGCGCGCGTGCTAGCGAGGAGTTTGGGGGTTCGCAACTGTGGCGCGGCTTGAAAGGCAGGAGAAAATAAAGATGGCGGCCGCTCGTCGGAAATGCAGACGAAAAGGACCAAGAGTTTACGTCTGTTACAGTCGCACGCGGCAGACGAGCGTCCTTTTCGTCTGCACTCTTTCCTGTGCAGAGCCCGAAAGCTATGGATTCGTGCTTTGTTCGACTGCTTTCATGTATGTTTCTTTAAAGTTTTTTTTTTCACTGTGGTCACTGCTGAGCTAAAAGATGCAGCTCGGGCCCGGTACGCGCGTTGTGTGCGTCCGTGATGGCGTTTCAGGGTTCACGTTTTTTTTTTCGTTTTTTTTACGAGCACGCAAGTTTAATTTACGGCAGCCCGTAAGGACCGGCGTGCCTCCGGTGGACGTCGAATGAAAATACCGATTCTCTTTTATAAGCGCACTTATACACACATACACACACACGTACGCACACACACATACACACACACACACACACACACACACACACACACACACAAACATGTATATGTAACATGTGTACGGACGCACACAATCCACTGCCACCAATTTCACCTCCTTTCGCGCGTGTCGCCGTATCACGGCAACCATTAGGAACCCCACCTTTCACTGTTTGCGTCAATAATGCTGTGCAGCAAATATTGTAATGTCAATTCGGCGATTTTCGTGGTCTTTGCAGGGGAGAGAGCGAGAGAGATTTAATCTTTATTTCGCCACTAGGGACGTGCGTTGTCTTCGTCCAGAGGTGGGTGACTTCCTCCTTCCAGTAGCCATGGCTAGCCGCCGATTCCCGAGCTCTTTCCACGAGCCAGAACTGATACTCAGGGTCGGAGAGATAGAAATATTTTAATGAAGAGCAGTACATGCTTGGAATTTCGCGTGATGTGCTACTCCGGGTGTTGTGTGAGGATTAAGCTCCGTGTAGAAAACTATAGTGTGGACTTCAAGTATTAAAGCACATGAGGATAAGGCCATTACTGAAGTCGACTATACTACGAAATGAGAACATCATCTGTAATCTGCTACACCTTAGAAAATTGAAAGATTCAGAGTTTGACGAGGCAGCGCTGAAGATTGCACGCAAAGTGGAAAAATCAGCAATTTGATCTAACCAGCCTTTTAATGTCGCGTAAGGTAGATCCTGCTCGGTAGCCAACGTAATGTAAGGTATACGAGAAAGCACCTAAACAGCCGGTACTAGGCCGTTCTCTCTTATTATCATTATTTTGGTTTATTGCGAGGCCCCAAAATCTTGTGGTCCCGAAGCTCTTTGCGTGGGCTGGCTTTGGGTCAAGCACGAGCTAAATGTTATCAAATAGAGTTTTGCGCTCAGTTCTTGCTTGTGCTCGCAGTGCCACAATGGTCAGGAAGGCAAACTACCAACAATAATAATAAAAAAGCTATCACAGAAAATTGCCTTTGGCACACGCAATTTTTATATTATTTATTTTTAAGGTGTAGTGATAATAAATTACCCGGTAATATCCATCAATTCTTCGAGTCCCTGCTCTTGCCGTCGTTAATAGAGACAATCTAACTTCTAGCCACCCTATAGCTGCGTTTAGAAAGTGATAGCCTATGACTTCATGTTCTCTTAGTTCACAATATCATGAACAAATTTATAATAATATCAATCTAGAACTGCTAAAAGTTAGGTTCGTTACGTCTTGGCAGAGAGCCCTCGTTTAAGTGGGTGTCGGTTTTCTTGTTTGTTTAATCTCAAAGACTATCGGTAGGGCTTACGGCCTCCCGTTAAAATTGAAAAATATCGCACCCAACGCAAAACTCAGACGCTGTCTTGGTCCCGCGCATGCGCAGTGGCCTCGACGCGTTTTTTTCATGGGGCCCCAGAATGTTTGGGACTCCTATACGAAAAACCTCCTCGATGTCTAGCCATCAAGCCTGGAAGGGTGCGCAAGGAAGTTATCCGCCGTATGCTCGGATGCTTCTAAAACTTATAGCCTGCCCAAATGGAAGGTGATTCGAGTAACGTAAAGGAAATTAATATTTAAGTTGGAACTGGCGTGAATTTCCAGGCTAAACTGCCTTTTAGAAAACCACCTTGTAGCAACCGTCCGTCGCTGTATTACGGAAACAAATGATGCGTCTCGCGAGCAGACAACCGTCTTTATGACGTCGAATTTATATGCTCAACCTATTTCTTCACTCGGCAATCGCGGAGCAGCGACTGTAGTTTTCGCTGTGCTGCACCTAATTATCAACCACTCCTGCGCGCTGTGAAAAGAAAAAAGAAAGGAGATGAGGGAAATAGCCACCCAACCGGACGTGAACTGAGCGAGATCCATGAGTGCGCGGGATTTATGTAATGCGTGACAACGGCTCGTTTTGACGGACATCCCATCCCCCACCTTTTACTTTTTTTCTTACTCCCACGACGCACGATGTAAATCTTTATTCATGTGTGCCTGTCTTACCATTTCTACGTGCTTTTCTGTACTCGGAATGTCTTGCGTGGCCGAGGCCGAAGATATAATCCAGTTCGAGGTCCTGCGTCGCTGTGACAGGTACCGCGGTAATACAAAAAAATAAAGAAAGAAAGCAAGACGTAGAACAAAAAAGAGTGAACAAAGCATATTACGGGAATCTGTAAGCTTTAATGTATAATTCCGGTGCTAAGCTTCATTCATAATAGGTCCAGTGGTTCTCTAATGTGGATAACCGGAATTAAGCTCATTATTTCTCGTGGACGTCATATTGGCTTATTACCTCTGTCGTTGCTTATTTCTACGATTTCTTTCAACGTCATTTCTCATGGAGCGGCTACTTTTAAAGACGGCAGTCTTTCTTGGGATGATTGAACGCAGAAATTGTGTTCGTCTATCTGCCTGCCTGCCTGTCTGCTGTTTGCCTGTCTGTCTGTCGGTCTGTCACGCAATTCAGCCCCCAAGCCAAAGTTTAAGCACTTGCTGGAAGGGTCAGCCACGTTGAACTGGTGGCTGCGTTCATACCTGTGAACACTGTCGATCAAAAAGCAAATAATACGTATATCCGTGATGCAACATCATTACATAGGTGTTAGGTAGTGCGTTTCTTTGATAGAAAATAGATTTGGGTGCACGTTAAAGAACCCCAGGTGGTCAAAATTTCCGGAGCCCTCCACTACGGCGTCTCTCATAATCAAATGGTGGTTTTGGGACGTTAAACCCCACAAATCAATCAATTGATAGAAAATGCATAGTTACGCGTTTATAAAAACGCTAGCGTTTATTAGGCTGCGCTGAAAATTCGACCCTATGCACGAAAGAAGACCGGCAGAAGACTATAATCCTTCGATGACATTTGCAATGAAGCACGTATATACGAGGCTAATTTTTTTTCTGCTTCGTTATGCACTAAGAAGCCTAGTTCACATCTATCCAGCACTTTCTGACGCAATCAAACATCCGGCCGCTATACTTGCCTTAAGAGAGTTACGCTTTTAGAGGAAGACCATCCAATGGTCAACAGCGCATGAAATCTCTTCATGGTTCGCTACGTTCTTCTCAAATAAGCTAATCTTCTAATGGAACGCGTGCTCATTTGGGCAACCGTCAGGTAAAGCGGCACACGTCAGACGTTTTCTTCATTTAACGATCGCTATAAAACAAAATTGGTACATCTGCACACGGTGAACGACCTCTCTCACTGAATTCGCGACTCTAGCAATTCATGCGGCACCTAGCGGCAATACAGAGAAGCTGCGCCCTGAGGTCCAAACAGTCCAAGCGCCAGTCGTATATGGTAGGAGCACGGTAGGATAATGCCAGCCGTAAATAAAAAAAAACGCACGGCCAAGCAGATTTATTCTTTTCAGGTAAGGCACCAGTGTTAACTTATTAACTCGAACCTAATTATAGACCATTGTATACAGTGACTACGTGTCGCTGCGGCGCCCGAAGTATGTAAACAAATTTCGCATCGACGCGGTGCGCCATGTGCATTACACACACAACGCGACCACTTCAAGAACGCCGCTCGCGCCTGCTGTCCACTAAAATGAGATTCTCCGCGTCAACAACCCGCTCCTTTTCTACAAAGCAGCTTGAATCGCAATCACACTGCAGAAAACTCAACATGTGTGTTTGCGACAGCGGACGCGGTGACCTCCGTGAATCCGCCATGCTGCAAACTCCGCAGCGCCCTCTCAATGTTCATTTGAGTTGCGAATAGTACATTCCTTAGCCAAGTATAGGGTTGATATGAAGCACGCATAGACAAGCGCAGTGTCTTCCATATACACGAAGACATGGTCATCGGCCGGTCTTTTGATGTTTCAGGGGAGAACAACGCTAAAAGCTCACATTTCGCTCAATGGGTGGGGAATGTCGGTGGGCCCTAAAAAGCTCCCGTCCGATCTGTTACGAATGTTACCTTTCGTTTCAGGATGTGACGACTGTGCGATTCGATACGCGAAACTGAATGGACGTCGGAACATTCGCAATGTTAGTGCGTGAAAGCTCTTTTCGCGGGAACATCAAAGGGGCCTCGAGAATCACCGCGTATATAGACGAATCCCGGGCTAATGTGACATACCTTCATTTTCTTTTTTTACCAAACTTTCCCCAGCGTTACGTGAAATGAAATACGAGTGAAATTGTGAACGATAGGCATATACGCTGGATGCGGATATTCTCGATTCGACATCCGCGTCCATTCTGTCGCATTCGGGTCACGTCGAGAGACTTTGAATGTCGTAACTGTGTTTCTTCATTAATCTGTTGTTTTTGAAATTCTTTATTGTATTTATTTTTCTCGCATGCTTTCGCTTGTTATTCGTACGACTTTGTGTTATACAAAAATTTCCCAGATTATTTGGAAGTCGACCCTTCCTTTCAAAACTCGCATTGTGAAATAAGTGCTTTAGTTTAATGCCTTACCAAGGATATAAAGCAGCATCATGAAGTCGATACTATTGCAACAAGGTTTATAATACGAGATTCGAAGTGCATCAACACGTTAGTCTTATGAAACGCGAACAGTTCCACAAAGCTTCATCGAAGGTTATAAGCATTCATTCCTCAATAAAACTTGAATAACATCTATAGTAAGTTGCTTGCGGTGTTAGAGAGCTCGTTAGAGAGGTTTAAAGAGATTAAGCAGACTCGTTAACTAATAAGTATGCAATATGGACAAAACTTTAACGTAAAAGTAAAACTGCCTCGGCATCCACGTCGGGCAACTATTACATGAAATTCTGATTATGAAAATCTCGGTGTTATAACCCTACACGACGACAGACAACGTTGCTATATTTATTGGTGTCCGGTCACTCCATTTAATGTATACCATTAACTGGCTTTTGCTTTCGTTTCTCCCTAGACTTTCCTTCGTTTACATAATGTTTGGTCGTTGTGTGCCAAAAGGCTCGTCTGAAAATAACACGAAAAAAAAATGAAGAAGTGGAATGGGAAGAGTGTTGTTGCCGGCACCGTTCCATCTCCCATCCCCTGTAGCGTTTCTCGCTATCTCATTCTCTCCCATTTTTGCGTTGAAACAATTCTCAGGATTGTTTGCATAATGGTCGCTGGTGCTGTCAGGCTGCTTCAATTAGGACGGGGCACTCCCTAAATGGGCACGGCGGGGGTGCACGGAATGGCTGTAGCGGCGAAAATTGTCGTAATATGCGCCCACCAAACGAGTATTTGAGGAATCAAAAAAAAAGAAAACGAAAGCAGCTAGAGGTGGTGGAAGAAAAAAAAAAAACGTTGTGATGGTTAAGTGTGCAACGAGAAGGTTTCCATGCTTACGTACCACTGCGGGCGGAGCGTTTTTAGGCGTAAGTATTGCCTTTCGCATTAGCATCACGGTGATGGTTATTGCCCTGACGCCTCGCGAAGGCCGACAGACGGCAAAACGATCGCCACTTATATACGTGAGATGCCATTCTCTCTGCGCTAGAGACCAACGGGTCTCTCGTTGGAATAAACGGCGATCCACATTTTGTAATTTAGCCGTTGTTCAAAAGATGACAATGTAATGAGAGTATTAGAAGAAGTGGTGCTAGATGTTAAGGTGAAAGCCTTAGATGGCTCATCAAACGCAAACTTTGATCGTCGGCGCTTCGCGGAATTGGCGACGAGTGACGCAAAAAAAAATCTTCATCGCGTGATGACAGCACATATCGCCGAATATCGTGACGTCATCGCGACGAGACTAGCATCACACAATGGCGTGTGACGGCATAGCAAGTCTTGATGACGTCATCACACGGCAACGTGTGATGAAGGGAGCGAGAGTGAGAAATACAGAGAAAGAAAGGGGTGAAATGGGAAGAGAAGCGAAGAAAAAAAAAAGACGGAAAACCTCGAAAAGCGATAAAGAAAGAAAGAGAGGCGGAAAGAAAGAGAAGTGCGAAGTGAAACGAAGAAGGCTGCGCAGCTCCGCAATTCTTTCAGGCTTGGCGCCACTAGTTGGAGGCATCTTAGAATTCCTGCACGCTCACCGGCACCTTGTACGACGCCGTCACCGAAATCTACGCCTTTTGACAGCATCGCTTAAAAGAAAAGCACTGATAGAACGAATAAGCGACTCAGCCACGTCACGTGCTAATGCGGAACGTCTCGTATTGTGCTGCACTTACCAATTTGTATTCAGTCTAAAGCGAAGCCAATGTGTCTGACACCAGCCACACACGCGCACGCGCGCACGCACGCACGCACACGCACACAAACAAACACACACACACGCGCACATACACACACATACACACACACATGCACGCACGCCCACACACACACACACACATGCACGCACACACACACACACATGCACGCGCACACACACACACATGCACGCACACACACACACACATGCACGCACACACACACACACACAACACACACACACACACACACACACATGCACGCACACACACACACACACACACACACACACACACACACACACACACACACACACACACACACACTACTCTCGTGCCCCTATATTTCCCGCATCCCATCGACCTCTTCTCGTTGCCAAATATAAGCTCGACGCTCGCGGCACATTCAACTGTGCAGCCGTGCGTGTGCGTTATTCAAAGCCAGCCGTTCGGCCGATCTCTCTTTGCTCCAAACCCATCATCGACAGCAGCGTCATTACCATTGGAGCAGCCAGCGAAGCTTGCATTTAGAAATGCAACACCCAGGCGAGCCGAGCTGAGCTGAATTTTAATTCGGGCTTGCCGGATCATCGCTGCAGCGCACTGGCTATACTCTCTCCAACCGTGACTTAGAGTGTGTGTTTGTGTTTTTTATGCGTTATAGCGTGTGTCTTAGCGTACGCACGCGCGAAATTTGCGAAGGGCGAGCTGTGGTGTCCTGGCCTACCGTATTCACTCGCTGATTTCACGCACTGTTCAACGTTGGCTAGAGCTCGTAAGTGTTGGATAAAGGATGGCTAACATAATAACGTCAGTTTTACCTGTCACACTACTACATAATTATCCTTCCCAAGTACAGGGTAGCAAACCAGAGTCTTCGCCGTGTCAAACTTCCTGTCTTTCCTTTTGTCTTTTTCTCCTTCTCTCTCATCATGAGTGACTTTTGTTTTTTTTTCATCTTTCTATTTTTTATGCTGTGTTTATACTGTGTTTAATTGCTCACAATTGTATTTCAATGTTGCTTGACGATTACCTTTTTTTTTTTTTCCCGTGGGAGGTCCCGCCTGCGGTTCTTACCTTGGGACCTCCCAGTGAATCTGTACCCATAAACTTTTTCATGTTCGCACTTGATGAATAAAGAATTGATGAAATTGAAAATTGAATTGACGCCTTAGTTGTGGGCTCCGGAAATTTCGATTATCTGTGGTTCTCCAAACGCGCACCTAAATCTATGTACACGGTCCTCTAGCACCTCCGCACTTGGCGTCCCGCTGGGACCGGTAGTCGAACCCACGACTTTTGGGTCAGAAGTAGAACACCATAACTATACCACCACGGAAGTGATAATGATCAGCTTCGTCTTCCATCTCCCGCATCCCCCTCCCATGTGCAGGGTAGCAAACCAGCTACCTATTGGCTGGTTAACCCCTGCCGTTCTTTTTCTCCTATTTTCCTTCCTTCGCCTGGTGTTTGCTAATTGCAGCTATCTTTCCTTCGGGTGGGAATTATGATTAGTTGTTTGCAAGTGTGTTGAATTTACACAACGTTATTCCAAGGCACCTAGCATTATACATTAAAAAAGGCATATTGTTTTCTTCTCAATTTCCAGCAAGAAATTGTAACGAGAGATTATTTATATTTCAATATATTGTACAGTCTCTCATGATGCCTTTTCACTTAAAGGGAGATAAAATCTTAGTCTATCGGTGTGAGCAGCCATTTGTTTTTTTCCAGGAAAAAAAAAACTATTATAGGTGCTATCTTTCAGTCTTGCTCTAGCACTATTATTGTATTGGCTGCTCTGATTTATTTTTAATGCTATCAGTATAAAAGTTCAGTCTATAAGCAAGTCTTTATTTCAAAAGAATCGACTTCGACAGGAACGCCGATGCATTGGGACACCACAGAAGTACAGTGTACATACAAACATTTCAGAGCTCTCGCCATCCGCACAAAACATGATTTGTTCTAGATCTATCTGACTATGTGACCTGCATTAAGCGTGGTCTTTAAATTCAAAACCTTAGAACGTGCCCTACCTAAGCTTAGTTGCTCATAGAACTTTTTTTTAAGTTTTTGGGATGGCTAACACCGTGCTTCAATTTTTCATGCAACACTCCCACCTCTTCACATAAGCCAACTCTCGCGACCGGAATTACGATATGAACTGCGAGAAATATTAATAACGAGTGTATCGATTTAATATAAAGGGAAGTACACTAGTATATGCACATCACCTAGCCATTAATACTACTAAGAAGTGTTCGATGGAAAGCCTGTGATTCCGCTTTAATACATTCCGTTAACGAGCGCCGAATAAGGCAGTCGCGAATCGTTGATTAAACCCCAACGCAGAAAGAGATTATTTAATTCATCATTTATCCAGCTCACGTTTCTATGTTCCTTTTTTTTTTCATTGAGCGGCAAACAGGAATTGCAAACAGTGCATGTATGTATGTATCTCTACATTTCGCGCTTTTCCACTGGCTATTCCCAATTTTCTTTTTCTTCTTTAGCCCCTTCCACCTTTCTTTCAATTTTTAAACCTTGTTCGCTTAGTCGTTATGTTCCTGCACTTGCATGCTCAAAATCTCTTTCTCCCGTCAGGCGCAGACCAGTCAAGATGGGAGGCATAACTCAGGCCGTAAATGAGAGCCATATGTATCGAAATCTCCTCGAAAAAGAAGAAAAAAATACACAAAAGTAAATGAACCGAAGAAAAGCTCAGCTTTATTGCCGATCCACTTAGGCATATTGTGGAGAATTTACACGACTCTGTTCTACAATCTCCCGGGATAAAATTCATGTCACTGGCATGTGCCTCGAGTTTCTCTTTCTTTCTCTCTTTCTTTCTTTCTTTCTTTCTTTCTTTCTTTCTTTTTTCTATCTATCTATCTATCTATCTATCTATCTATCTATCTATCTATCTATCTATCTATCTATCTATCTATCTATCTATCTATCTATCTATCTATCTATCTATCTATCTATCTATCTATCTATCTATCTATGGACCGTTTCATCCTTCTTTACTTCTTTATTCCTTTCTTTTTTTCTTCTTCTTTAATTCTTCATTCCTATCTATCTACTTTGGTCTGGTGGTTAAGTAACCCGGCTGCTGACCCGCAGGTCGCAGGATGAAATCCCAGCCATGGCGGCCGCATTTTTGTTGGATGCGAAAATGCTTAAGGCGCATGTACTTAGATTCAGGCGCACATTAAAGACCCTCAGGTGGTCGAAATTATCGAAGGCCTCCTCTATAGTGTCCCTCATAATCATGGTGGTCTTGGGACGTTAAACCCCAACTACTATGATTAATATTGTATCCATCCTTTCTTTATTTCTTTATTTTTTTTCTCATACCCGTGCTCGGTACTACTTCTGGGTCGAAAGAGGCGAAGAGGAGTGAACGGCATGATATGAGACCCAGCCGTTATGATTGTGCTACAGCACGGTTCGCTACGGCTACGGCTTGATTGATGGCGTTTAACTACATTTGGCGGCCACGGCTTTTGGCGGTGGTCGTATAACTAAAGAGAGGCGTCGGTGTTGCGCCCCGTTCTTTCTTTTTTTAGAAGATAGCTCTCTGAACGTTTAGGCGTGGCTCGTATGTGTATGATATACGAGACGAATCGGCTTATCAATCTGTAGATGTCCTTACGTTCTCATTTTTGTTTTTGTTCTTTCTTCACGTTCCACCGAGGGGTGCGCAAAGTGAGTTATGGTTTGAGACGGGCCGCTACATAATAATTCGCCTGGATATCCGCGCGTCTGATCAATTGCTTGTCTGCGTCAACCTATGGTACCGCTGCTGCCCGCAATTCGTCAACTCTTGGTTAGCGCTATACCACTTTGCGAATTACCGATGTGGTTGCGTAGAGGTTATTAAACAGATACGTAAATGCTGCCCGTTAACGCATAAATATGAATTAATGCAATCATTCGTGGCTTCTAGTGAGAAAGTGGCACCACCTATATGGGCGAGGTCCGCGAAATTATGCGAGTTTGGGTGACTTATTCAGCGGCCGGTAATTGACAGCTGGGTGGCTGATTCAGTGGCCGGTAATTGACAGCGTACGTCAATTTATCTCCGCTATCTTAGTTTCGGCGTAAGGTTGATTCTTATTTCGCGCTACCAGGCTGCACAATAACGGATTGCATTCATCAAAAGCTTCCCTTCAGTCTTTCTGTCATGCTCTTACATCGAGTTGCGTAAACTTTCTGAGTTATCACTCGTAAGCGATATGAAAATTATGTGCGTAATTCTGTTCAGGTAACCAGTTACTGTCGCATCTTGCTATTTGAAAGCAACTCTCAATGCTATAGCCTGCGCTGTCCGGGTCTCTGTGATCGTACTTCCCGTGACGTGGACCATTACTTTTTTTTTTACTTGCTTTGTCGTCAACGGCAATTGTACTCGTTTCGGGTTTCATCCTCGCTACAAGACAGAACAGAAAACTATGACTCGCTGCCAGCGATCGACCTGATTCCGCATAATTTGACGTTGTCGTACGAAAAAATCTTTCTTCGGAATTTCGTATATGGTTCGTTTTCGGAAAGGCTTTGACATCAGGATTCGCGCTGAGTTGAACATATTTATTCGAGACAAGTATAAATTCTAGCCTCATTAGTAACTATAGACCTTTTCAGTGAAGGCTACCTAGGCGCTGCCATATTCCGCCCTCTCTGGGCTGTTGTTACTGCTCGTGACGCTCCAAAAGATGCACTGCCGAGGCTGCCTTTGTACTCTGGTGTAACAGCCCAGAAAGGAAGAAATCCTCCTCTCTGTGAAAAAAGGCAGACAACACGTACGGTGATTCTGAAATGTAAAGTTTTTTTATGGTGATGTCTTGACATATAATCAGTATAATGACATATAATGAGTTTTCATAAAAAATACTTGAGAGCAGTCATGTCAGCGTCTCATGCTCGAAAAAATTGTTGTTAGTCGCAATAGGCGAGAAAGTAATCTGAGTACAATCCAGAAATGTCCCGAAACTTCAGTCCCAAACCCGTGAAAAACTATGCCACCAATGTGAGGGCCGGGCCTCAATCAAAGACTGCGCGTTGCATGCAATTCACGCTATGCGTGCTTGAGAACACCTATTTTAGGTGCACGTCAAAGAACCCAAAGTGGTTGAAATTTCCTGTGTTTTCCACTGCGGCGTTTCATAGCAATAATATGGTCTTGGGGCGCAATACCTTAACAATTTTTATTGAGATAATTCACGCGCTCCTACTGATTCCCCTCCCCCTCCCCTGTACGCACGCCTATGCTAATGGCATTATACAATAGAGTTACACATCTGCGGTCCAACAAAACTTTTTGAATTTGTTAGCGAAGGCTTATTCTTCGATTATTCGCGTTCTGGGACAATGTTAGAGAACGATAAGCAGGACGCGACCAATGTACTGCCACTAAATAGAAAGTCACTTGGTAGTCGGTGTTTTTACGCGAGTGTTATCGCTTAGTGCCGAGCAGCCTTAAATGTCCGTGATCGCCTGGTATACGTACGCGAAAACGCGACAGCGGCCGAGATCTGCGCCGTGGCTCCCGTCCTTAATCGCGTAAGACGTCTTTTCTCCTATAAACCGCTCCGCGACCTGCCGGGCTGTTCCGCACAAGACTGTTAGTGGCAGCCCTGCTTAACGCCCTCATCGGGCCTCGCTTGTTCTTTACGACACAGGGCGGGGTGGTCTGGCTCTGATTTTTTACGTTCGAGCATCTAAGGTGACCCACCCGCACATTCTGACCTGCAGGTGCCATCCACGTAGTTCTGCGTTTCGTCACCCCAGAACTGACTTTCCGCACTGTCTTTCCCGATTCTCTTCGACCGATTGTTGTCATCTTTTATTTCTTTTTTCATTTATCAACCTCTTTTTTTTTCTTGTACTGAAAGTGCAGAGTGTGTGGCCAGAGGAGGGGAAAAGTTGAGGACCGCCGCTGAAGGAAACCCAGCTTTTACGACTCCCAACCGCGCGTCAGGTGGCGGGATAATTTGGCGAAAGCCAGGAGCAAGAAGGAAGTGAGCTGCAGTCGCGTGTGCCTCTTTATGTCACCCCAACAACTTTGGCACCGACTTTGGGACTGAACGGTCGTGTCACGTGACTCCGTAACATAAGACTGCAGTATACTCGGCTTTGTTTTGTTTTGTTGACTTCCTTGTGCACTTCTAAGGATTTTCGAAGTGTCCTGGCCCCTCCCCTTAATAAAATAGTAGTGCTGGAACAAGCGCTTATATTCAATAAAAGGGTCCAACTGTTGCCCGCGTAGGACGCTTAGAGTCGCGAATAGAATTTCTGGACACGCGGACATAATGCCATCTGCTGGCGGTGGCAGCAGCATTTTCCTCGACTGAATGGGAAATGGCGAGAAACAGAATGTGACAAACAACTACGCTTATCAAAATCTACTCCTGGTTCTGGACAGCAGATACACATAGCAGCTGTGAAACATTCCTGAACACAATGTTTCGCTGGAGCCAACTTTTGGACAAGCACATTTCACCCCTTGATGACTTCCTTCTTGAAGAAGAGAAGAATTGAAGAAGACATGGATCCGCTGGTGAGAAAGTTGTCTGCAATTAAACGTCGCGTGCAAGAATGTTTCGCATCTCCAAGCTTCCATCTCTCCCTGAAATGTCGGCCGGTTTAAGAGATAAGGAAATCTCGCAATTTCTGTTGGGAAATTCTGGTATATTCCAGAATTTACCCCAATTTCCCTATGGGGTTCTCTTACAACCACCTGCGCTTCTCTACCGTGCACTAAAATGGCGCAGTGCACGGACCTCGGGCATTTAGCATTTTCATTGATATGCGACCACCGTGTCTGGAATTTAATGCACGTGTTTTGAGACAGCTGCCAAGCACCCTAATCGCTATGCCGCCGAGGAGTCCCTTTACATCTACAACAGAAGCATTTGCAAAAGTATACCGAGAATTATAATGATGTACCCAGCGAGGCTGCACCGGCCACTTTTGAACGCTTTACGTTGGTCATGTTCTTCCCTAGTTTCATACTACATGCGCCAAAACGAACATGACAGTGCAGTGATCGTGTAAAACTAAAAGGGAAACACGCTGCGAAAGCTGGGAGTTTACAGCTGTTCGAGCAGACTTTTCTTCTTCTTTTCTAGCAACGCGCCGGTTAAAGTGGTACTCTGGTTTCTATCGAAGTTTTTACGCCAGTCCTGTTCTTCGGTGCCTTCCCAGTACATCTAGGGAAGAAAATGAAGTTCCTTAAGAATTCGGGAAACGGGGAAGTGGGCGGGAAGCAGCAATAACGAGAACAGCCGAACGAATCAGCTGTGGATAACGGCCTTCGGTTTGATGACTGGTCCGTGGTTTACGACTGGACTAGCTGGCGCAACCTTCCTCGACTTTGTGGGTCCGCACTCATGGGCCTTCTCTCCCCTTCTTTCCTTATCTTTTTCTCTCGTTTCGTTCAACCCCGGAGTTCGTATCGGTTTACGAACCTTCATCGGCCTGTCGACGTTAAAGCGAGGCCTAAACCTGAATTCCTCCCCTTGTTCTATTTAATTATCGCCTTTTCAGTAGTTTTTTTTTTCTTCTTTTCTACGCAGAGTGGGTCGCAAAGTTCAGTACGAAGTGATAGCAAACAAAAAAAAATACAGAGTCAAAGGGGCTGTACTTTACGGATTCACTCTCTTTATCACGTCCGTTTCTTTACGTTAAAACAGCTCTACTGCTCTGCTGCTTCCCAGGTTTCTTGCTCCATGGTCTAACGCAAGTTTTTTTTTTAGTTTAGTTTTTTTAGTTTTTTGTTGTTTTTGTTGTTGTTAAAATCATTAAATGCCTCACAAAATGTAAAAAGTGACCGCAGGCATCAGTGGGGTTAATGCGATTGACGCAAATAGTCTCGTGATCAAAAACTGCTGCTTCATAGCAAATCACTGGTTGGCGAAACTTGCGGCGTCGCCATGACATTTTCTAAAATGACTTCACACTATAACGTCGTTAAACAATATTAACGCTTGGCCAAGCGTGCATACCGATCTCGGAGGCAGGGCTGCAAGACCACGGGAAGTGCAGAAAGCCTCCAATCCTGGAGGCTGTGTAAAGTCACGTTAGATTCAGAATGCGTCGGGAGGGATGGGGGAATAAGTACAATGGGTTAATAAGAAAAAAACAGCAAAAAAAGTATAGAAGTTGGCTTTCGCCTTCAAATCATCTTGGGCAAATGTGTAAGAGACGCCGATGGACCTTTATACAGAACTTTTCTTTTTTAATACGAAGAACATTAATGAAGTCCTGTGGGGCGAGCCAGAAGGACCCTCCGAAAGACGCTGGTAGTTTTTTGTTGTTGTTGTTTTATACATTGCGTGTCCAGCCTCGGTTTTCACGGCTACGCCAGTCGGGGGTTTGGTCTGGCAAGTGCAACTTCTCTCCAACCAGCAACAGCTTGTTGTCTCTCTGCGTATTTATTGTGTGCTTCTATGAATGAATTTCGATTGATTGATTGATTGATTTCTCACCATATCAATAAAATCTCGCTGTGCTATGGCTAGAAAGACAAGTAACTTATTGCTGGCAGTCGTCCATCCACCTGACAAGTACCGATATCAACTCTTACTCAGCCCGCTCTCTCAAGTGTAGTAAGCAATCGTAAACGACCGCCTTTTCTGACTTCCCATTACGGGGAGGCGCCAATATTGACGACGATGACTAATGAACGATGTCGAAAGAAAGCGAAAAAAAAAGTTTGTTGTCCTCGTCATGAACAACGAACAGACCCACGATAAAATAAACAAGCGCCGAAGACAGACAAGTGGCCTGATGACCAAAGCTTTTGCGGTGGTATGTTGCGCGCTTTGCTGGGAGGCCTTTTTCTTTTTTCGCGCCCTGATGTAAAAGTCGGATGCGAGCAGACTTGTGTGTTCACACGGCGTTCTGACAACCGAACGTGACAAGAAAAGTAACCGGAGATCTCTGGTCATCGGAACGCAAGGGGCACACTCTTACTGGGAAAAAAAGAACATAAGAGAAGTGCCAGAGGTCATCACCGATGTTGGCAGGACAAGACAAATGTGTACCATCCGCTCGGCAATAAGAGAACGCACTACACTCGTGTCTTGCGTTTTCTTCGCGCAAACAACTCTGGTGATGTGGACTGCCCACTTTTGCCTGCGTTCTGGTGAGCACCAGAGAAATGGAACAACGCAACAGGAACTGTGAACAAAAACGATAGCAACAAGCGCCATCTAGCGTACTTCTCGGGTGACAGGCAAGTGGTCAAAGGGCAAAATGAAGAGATTGTGCCAAGGAGAGAGGATGACGCTTCGGGAATGGAAAGGCGCTGTTGGAAAAGCGCGTAAGTGTGGTCTGCCTTGTGCAGCAGAGGACAAGGGGTTAGGTGTTCGTCTGTGGTGATGTAGGGTGCTTCGTTGATTGGACGTACGTGGGGTAGCAGGGGACGTGATTGGCGGAAGAGTGCAGTTGCTTCCGGCTTCCTCATTGACCGTCGCCAAAAGACGTCGTTGGCGCCGTCTGTTTTCCCGGGGGCAATTCTTTGTCGTCTCGAAAGTGGCGCTGCACGCTCATTTCGTTGTGCAGTACGCGCTAAGCATCGAGAGAGGTTTTGCGTTCGTGAGTTCGAATCCCCGAAGGTCAGCCTCGGGCGTTCTTCGGGGATTCGTCTTCGCCTTTCTTCGTCTTTTGATACCTTCTTCACTTAGATGGCCTAGGGTTAGAATAAAGAAAATAACCTGATTGTTTCCCGCCACGCTGCTTGGATGTGCCTGTCTTACTTGGCGTCAGGATGCTTCAGTTTGGAAGTGCACTTTCGTTCTTTTTTCGAATTGCCTCTGTAGTCTTTTTTTTTCTTAACTGTGCGCTTTCTCGAATGTGCCCATCTTTAATAAGTGAACTCTAAAAGTGAATAAACTTTAATAAGTGAATTTTTTTGCAAGCGCATGCTAGACAAATTTATGGGGAGTCCTCGATAAATTCAACTTACTGTGTTCGGAGACGTCCATATTTAGTCAGTTACAACCTAAGAATAAATACGCGCTCCACCACCAGTACTGCAGCGCGCCTGTCATTCTCATGTGCAACAGAGCAATGACTGGTGATCTCTGTTCGAACCATAAGCACTTTATCGCTGATAATGCAAATGATACGCATAATATGTATTAAGTTTGTCGTTTCTTATTAAAATGTTACGTTTGGCAGAGAAGTGAATTTAGAATATCTGATGATATTCACGAACAAGTAAAATTTGTCAACCGAAAACTACCGAAATTAACAGGTGCCTGTGCGGCCAAATCGTATACCTGAAATATGTGAAACGGTCTGACGTCACGTAAATAAGAGATTGCAATTAGTGGAACATTTATGAAGATTCTGGTTGGATGAGATAGGGACCGCTGTGGGTGGAGCTTACATTTATTCTTAGGCTGTAATAGAGCCGACTGCAGTAACCGTTTCTCTGCTAGCGGGTTCTATCTTCCATCGCGAAGCAGTAATCGTCATATGTCAAGTGCGCTTTCGCTCGACGTAACGCCGCGCGTCTGCTGCTTCTATACCATGAGAAACAGTGCATATTGTCAACTGGACGTAGCATTACTAATGGGGAAATAGCGAGCGCCGAGTCATAAAGCGAGGAAACGTCAAGCTATCTAGATGGTTATTATTGTTGAGGTAACACAATGGCGCTCCAGCGTAACATAACAATTTTATATTTATTTATTTTTTGGGGGGGAGGTTAACGTCCCAAATCAAAGATATGATTACCTTTAGGCTATGTTGTAGGGAAAGGCTCCAGAAATTTTTACCGCGTGGTAATATTTAACGGGACCCTAATAGATGCAGTCACTCAAATAAGCGGAAAAAGAAATGGCATGCGAGTGAGGGGTAGTTTGGAATTTAGGTGACCAGATAAGATTGAGAAGTTTGCGGATATGTGCTGGCAGAAGCAAGCACTGGACCGAGTTGACTGTTTGAACATTGGGGAGGCCCTTGACCTGCAGTGGGGTGTAGTCAGAGTGATGATTAGGATGATGATTCGGCAAAACTTAATCACAGTTGCTAATTTTAAACAAAAGCTTGGTGTTAGCCGATTTTCATTGCGATTTGCAAGCTTTTACCGTCGCGATCTCTTGCTTTTGTGCGTATAACAGCACCACCTCGTCTGCAACTAAACTTTTTTTTTGTTACTGTAAAGATGAAGTGGCCACCCGCATGAAACAAATCAACTTTCTTAAAGGCGGGAAAAAAATTTTTAGAAGTGTACTGCAAGTTTTCCCTTTTCGTGGCTTTGTTTCAGAACTCTATACGTTTGCACAGTTGAATATTCTGGTAACAGACGAGAACAAATGCTACCTTTCTGCAGACGACACATCAGAAGCAGACGATACAACTAAAGTATTTCTCAAGCACGATGCATAGCGTACGCAGCAAGACAAAGTATCGAGGCATTATCCACCAAAACAAAAGAACATCGGGGAAGGAAGTTTGAGCCAGAACATCGAAGTTCGGTAATACCGGGGAGTTCCGCGTACATCCAGAGTCGTCGGCCGAGCAAATGTGCTTCGTATATCGGCTTCGGTCCGTGCTTTTCTGGTGCACATCGCATGCAAATGAGCCCCTAGATGCGACCACAGCGTTTCCCTCTTTCATACTTCATTTTTCTTTCTGCATTGATGACAGGCCTGCGGCGGAAACCACCCAAGCTTCTTATCCGTCCTTCTTATGCAGGCCTGTTCTTTTAAGGATTCCGTGCGGAACGCGTTGCGTATGGTCGAATCCTTCCGGAAAAGGAGGGCAGGGAGCACCACTGTACATCTTTTTTGCATTTTTACGTGTACCTCGTACTGCGTTCCACACACGAAACCACATCACCAGAAAGTAAACAACGAATATCAAGGAAACAAAAATAAATAAATAAAAAGCTCCGGGGACTAAAGGAGGCGACTGAATGATGTGTGTTCGAAATATGAGAGCACCCGTATGTAGAAGGCGCAACCATCTTTCTCTCGGTGACTGTACAAGCCGGGGAAAAAAAGAATGCTTCGTGTCGTATGCTCAAGCTTTCGCTTGGAAATACTTTATGTACAGATAGTGGTCTGTTTCTTGTTGTTGTTTTTTACTTCAGAGCATTTTTCTTTTTTCTCATTTCTTACGCGTTCAGTCGCCCACTATATGCAGCCTCTTATGCGGCCTTTTATGTAGTCTGCAGGTTCGCTGATTGTGCCGCGATGGTGGTCGATTATGCGACGGTCATTTGTCAGGAAGAATCTGTCGAGAGGCTTTTTTCTTCTTTTTTCTTTTCGACAAATCCTTTCGTCCTCGCTGACGCCTATACGCATGGGATGCGTGGACGTTGACGGCGCGTTACTGAATTGGTCGGCGTGGGCGTGTGTTGTGGCGTTGAAGAGGTTTTCAGCGCACTTCTGTAGCGTTGGAATTGACTTCAAACTCGCTTGACGTGTTGTGCTGTAAAACAAATTGACCCCGCTTTCGAGATCGAGGCAAGCTTGTCGCGCGCGTTTTGCGGTGAAAAATGCGCCCCGAGTTGTCATTTCGCGCTCGAACACAAATGTTTGCGTTTGATGGATGGGCTTCAGTGAATAACATTTGCCGGATTACTCAATATCCTTAATGCGAAGTATTCTGTCGGAAGTAAACCAAAGTTCGAGAAACCCTCTTAATGTGTTTGTGCCCAAAAAATTTGTTTTCAGGTGTATAATTTGAGGAGAGAAATGCAGACAGAGTAATCCACTCAGTATAGTCAATTATACAAAATATTATAAAGAAAATACACACTTACAATTTTCTTATTTTCAAAAGAAAGTGTGTTGCTTGAGCGCTTCCTGTCGCGTTTTGGAACACAACACCATCGTTTACTCATGTTGCGAACTTGAGGTATTGTCTTTTATTGCATGTTTCTTATCCTTTTCTCTTTGTCTCGTGTTTTTTCTCATGTTCCTCTGATAGCTTAGCTTTTTTTTTAAAGAAGTGCTTTGCTGCTTGATAAACATATCGGTAATATTGGGAACATAAGAACTGCTGTTTGGTAATCCTTTTAAACTACTTTGCAACAATATGGAAAGCAAATCAGTGGCAAGATATGCTTACTACCCTGTCATTACAATAACCACGAAAAAAATTAATTGTTTTCACTTAATAGAAAAAAATAGCGGAAGCGGTATATCAACATTACGATATTCTAAGAGTAAAAAGGCAAAACACAAGGGTTTTATTTAAAAAAATATTTTTTTTCTTCTTTGGAAGACGTTGAGCGCATTTCAATGCAGTGATTGCAGAATTCATCGACATCATGGATGTGATCTCTAGGCTGTCTGTTCATATCTATCTTGTGTCTACGTTCTGATATACGTGTCGTTGTTGTCACGTGTTTTGTTTTGCTACGTATCGCGCCACCTCGTGTTCATCGATGCTATCATCTATCAATTCACTCATTTTTTTTCGTTCCACTTTTATGGGCTCACCAATACCCGCTTGTCCATTTGACCACTGTTTGTATGGCTTGGTAGAGTCTGGAGTGGATGTTTTGTCATCCTTAGGAGAACTTCGCGCGATTTTTTGCTTCTTCGGCTGAAATCATCATCTGAGCTTCTTTCGAAAATGTCGGGTACATTACGACTAGAAAATAACGATCTGTCAGGAAATGCCGTTTTTGACGAAAGACAAAAAAAAACTAGCTGTTTTCAAAGCCCACTTGCTTCAGCACTGCAGATCTGACACAGGAACGAAATAGCTTAAAAAGCAAAGTGAAATAAGAAATACGTAATAACAGAGAAACAGCTGTCCTCAGTGATAACACTGTGGCGTCAGGGGAAAAAAAGTTATAACCTCTCCCCCTCCCCTCCTTTTTCTTTCATCCCCGAGCCATTGTACAGTTTTGCCCTCAGTGAAGGCAAGTTATCTCGTCTTGCCATTCCTCCTATGCCACTACTGTCGACACGAGAGTTTAGAGGACTGCTGAACCACGACGAGCGTAAAGAAGCTAAGTGGTTTCTATCTCGCCTTCACTACGTTTCTTACGAGTGCTATCTCTTCGCAACTTATTCCTTCGCAAAACATGTGCGCAGTCGAGCGCGATTTAAAGGTTATCGCGCGAGCATCGACCGACAACTACAACAGCGCCACATCACAGACCCCTGACATTCGTAGCAGCCAGGAAATAGATTCGTTTCCAGCAATTGAAATTAGTTACACTGGCGTTCTTAACCTTCTGTTGAATATCGACACTACTAAAGGCGCTGGGCCAGATGGCATACCAAACATGTTTTTGAAGCGTTATGCAGAATGGAATGCTTGTTATTTATCAATAATTTATGTTAAATCACTAGAAACAGGTATTGTGCCGACCGTTTGGAAAATCGCCAATGTAATTCCTGTGTTTAAATCGGGTAATAAGCAACTCATTTCTAACTACAGGCCTATTTCATTAACGTGTACCTGTTGCAAGCTTTTAGAGCACATAATTCATAAACATGTACTTCAGCACCTCACTAATAACAACTTATTGTCCCGTAATCAGCATGGTTTCCGCTCTGGTTTTTCTACAACTACACAGCTCATTGAATTCACTCACGACATTGCTTCGGCTATTGATACTCGAGGACAGGTTGACGCCATATTCATAGATTATAGCAAAGCATTTGATGTAGTATGTCACAAAAAACTTCTTACTAGACTCAGAAGTATTATTAACGATGACAAAATAATAGGCTGGATAGCTGATTGGCTACGTTTGAGGTCACAATTTGTTACGTTTGAGCATGCGCAGTCATCGTCGTGTGCAGTCACTTCCGGGGTTCCACAGGGCTCGGTGCTTGGGCCCCTATTGTTCATTATTTATATTAATGATGTTACACAGGTTATTAAGGACATACCAGTGAAGCTGCGATTGTACGCTGACGACTGCGTTTTATATACTAGCGTAAATAATGCTCATGACCAAGATGTTCTGAACAAAGTATTTTCGTCCTTTTGTGGTTGGAGCGCCACGTGGCAAATGAACATTAATTACCAAAAAACTGTTCAATTGACATTTACTAATAAAAAACAGCCGCTAAGGTTTAGTTATAGTTACAATGGGCACTACCTAAACTCTGTTAATACATTCAAATATCTTGGTGTTACCTACACTCAAAACCTAAAGTGGCACCATCACATTGAAACAATTCGCGCTAGAGCACTTCGAAAACTGGGATACATAAAGCGAACACTCAAGCACTCTACCAAGGACTGCAAATTAACGGCGTATAAATCGCTCGTCCAACCGTTGCTAGAGTACGCCTCAGCGGTATGGTCACCCTATACTGCACTTGACATAAATATGCTCGAGGGCATACAGAAAAAAGCAATACGATTTATATTTGGCCGGTATGACTGCAATTTTTCTCCCTCATCTCACGCATGCTCATTGTCGTTAGAACCCCTTGCTTTCCGACGCACACTTGACCGTATCACTCTGCTACATAACATTGTACACAGCCGCAGTTGCATTGAAGCACCGATTACTTTTTGTGATTCAGCACGACGAACCACGTGCCGATCTCACCCACTCAACATTGTTCCCTTCCAGCCATTTGTAAATTGCTTTAAGCATTCCTTTTTTTTCAGCCGTTGTTGAGATTTGGAACAACCTAGATGGTTCCCTACGCGAAAAACCAATTGAACTGTTTTTGAAAGAACTGCCTAACCATATTTTGTAATATGTGTTAAATACTTTGTATGTTTCTTTGGTATTGCTTAACGTATGTTCGTTCCTTTTTCTAAAGTACCCACTCCTGCTATGTCTCGTGTATCGAGACAGCAGTATCCGTAAATAAATAAATAAATAAATTAATTAATTAATTAATTAATTAATTAATTAATTAATTAATTAATTAATTAATTAATTAATTAATAATAATACTCTTGGGAGATGAGGGTGATATCATGCGAATTTTACTCGCTCTTTGCTGCTGTTCCTTAAGCTCCGATCACTCCCGTCTGAGGAAGCTGTTGCGACGCAACGGTGCCAAGTCACTGCCTTAACGCATCTTTCACAGCGATCTTGTAATCGTCTACCGAGGTAAGAGAGAGATAACATAAAGAGAAAGGCAGGGAGGTTAACCAGGGCTGTGCCCCGGTAGACTACCCTGCACAGAGGAAGGGGAGAGGGGAAAGTTATAGAGGAGGAAAGTTAAGGTCACTGACTGGGCCGACGCGTAAGTGTTTCACATCACAAACGATGAAACAGGCCGGTGTCTTCGATAAAAAGCCAAAATAAGAGTTTACGAAGAAGAAATACGCTTGGTCGAAACAAATCGAAAGCTCAAAATAATTGATATGTGGAGTTTAACGTCCTAAAATCACCACAAGATTATGAGAGACGCCGTAGTGGAGGGCTCCTGAAATTTCAACCATCTGGGTTCTTTAACGTGCACCCAAACCTGAGCACACGGGCCTACAACATTTCCGCCTCCATCGGAAATGCAGCCGCAGCAGCCGGGATTCGATCCCGCGACCTGCGGGTCAGCAGCCGAATACCTTAGCCACTAGACCACCGCGGCGGGGCGAAATCTCAAAATAGAGATAATGGACGTAGAGTTCGTTGAAGGAGTCATTGTTGGATGGAATAGTTAACGAGGGAGCAAAGAATGCGCAATCTTGATTCTCAAAATTCCCGAAATGTTCCGCTAGGCCCTTGGGACGCTCGGCAGGTCGGCGGTTGCGCGATAACCTTGTTATCGAGCGTGACTGTACTATCAGCGTCAGCTGAAACCAAAACAGCGGCAAGCCTTCACGCCGGTATAGTGCACGCCATTCAGTTATCACCATTGACAGGGGTGCATAGTGTTCGGATGCTCTGCGCATATATGCGTGACTGTCCATGGCGATAAGTGGACGGCGCGCACTATACCATCGCTAAGGCTTGTCACTGTTCGAGCCCCGCCGCGGTGGTCTAGTGGCTAAGGTACTCGGCTGCTAACCCGTAGGTCGCGGGTTCAAATCCCGGCTGCGGCGGCTGCATTTCCGATGGAGGCGGAAATGGTGGAGGCCCGTGTGCTCAGATTTGGGCGCACGTTAAAGAACCCCAGGTGGTCGAAATTTCCGGAGCCCTCCACTACGGCGTCTCTGATAACCATATAGTGGTTTTGGGACGTTAAACCCAACATATCAATCAACTGTTCGGGTTTCATTTGATGCTCATAGTACAATGTTGGCACTAAGCGTAGTGCTTATCAAAATACCGCGGTCTTTGGCTACTCGCGGGCACCTCCGCTTTCGAAGTCAAAAGCGCACGAAACCTATAGTGAAGTCGGTTGATGGCGCGCCATAGTCGAGAAAATGCAGAACGGAAGTCTGACTGGTTTTCGATGCAAGGGTAGGAGACAATGCACAGGTGATATCCCTTCAATGCGGGCCACTCGAGAGCTTATACCCTCATGACGTCATGTGGTCGGACTGGCTGCGTCACGAATTGCACCGAGAAGGCTGGAAATGCCAGAAAAAATAACGGTATTGTTCGTTGTATTTCCGGGTGTTATTTAGGGGCCAGTGAACGTCGCGACACATCATCGCTTTTTTCGTGGCTGTCGCTATACGTCATCGCTTCGAGTAATAGATTTCCACTTCAACTCAATGGACCGAAGCTAGGAGAAGAAGTTTACTTGGCGAAAACAAGAATATCATAGAACAGCTTCGTATTGTGTATAATCGATTTCGGATGCTGTGACAAAGCAAATGGATCGGCCGAACAATCAAAGAAAAAAAAGTGGGTGGGAAATTCGAGCACTGCCCTCCCCCTCCTCCAACATGGTGAAAAAAAAAAAACTTCAAACCGAATGAAGGACGGGAAATTTTTATTGGGGGCGGGGGGGGGGGGGCGTCTTTAACACACATGTAAGCTAAGGAAGCTATAAAGGACTGTAATTGTTGTCCCTAACTGCAGTGTAATAATTAGTACGTAAATTGAAAAGAGCTGAAGTGGGCAAAAATCACCATTTTCGTCAGTGGGCACCTCTAAGGTTGGATTGGAACCCATAACCTTCTAATGTTGTGAGTTTGGATTCCACCGACAAAAATAATGATTTATTTTTTTTGTCTAACATTAATTATTGCAGTCCACCTTTTAATTACTACAGCACATTTAGGAACAATTTGTGTCCCTGGTGGTTGTTTTGGACCGCCTTGCGCTCTGGATTCATTTGGTTGTAGGATATAAGCAGGCCACTGCTCGAACGTGAGGAGCAGAATATGATCTGGGTCTATCTAAAGAAAATGGCACAATGAGCGTTAGGAATGAATTCATGGCTGAACCAATTGCATCGTCATTCCTCAGTGTCATGACTCCACACAATTAGTAGTATACACCCGCTTTGAGCGAACGCAATGGCAGAAAAAGAAACGGAAAACGAGCATCTCGTAGAAGAACGACAGTATTGTATACAATGGATGGCCGACGTGTCTATCAAGTTGTATCGTTGGAACGGAAGCCATCAGACGAGAGTGAGCAGACGACAAAAAGAAAGAGCTAACAGGCGATCACGTAACGAGAACAAGCAGACGACATGTAAAGAGGGGAAAAAATGGCGAGCATGCAGGTGACTCGAATTACACGAACAACTCACTGCTCGATACCAGAAGTCAAAAAGGAAATAATAATGATGGGATTTTTCGCTTACGAAGTCCTAGCTCTTCAGCGGTGAAACGGGGGGATGTCGAGCGAAATGTACATCAGGAAAGAGTGAAAGCGACAGGCCTTTATTGACGTTTTTCTTTTTTTTTTTGCGTGCGGTTCTCGGAGTCGTAATACGGGGCTAGCGCTCGAGTCGTTATAGAAGCGGCAATGGAACGCTCATTTTAGCGGCTGACGGCCGAGAAATGCCTTTCGCTGGAAGAGATATTCGGCAGGGTTCGGTCGGGGGATGTTGGGGTGGGAGTGCCACTGCGCAACGGTGACCGACACCTCAAATGCGCTCAGCGGGATCATGGCCGTTGAAGAGGCGATGGGTGGCGTTAGGACGGTGGTCGTAGCGGCGGCGTTAGGGACTCTTTAATGGAAGCCATCAGAGTTGTACGAGACCTGCCCTCTTTTACAGAGCGTTTTTTTTTTTCATCCACTGTTTTGTTCTCTCTCTGTTTTCGTGAGAGAGACTCCGTCCTAATTTTCCGCGCCGTGTTCGAACGGTGACGTTCCGATTGTGACAGTGTCGTTTGTCGTCCCTAAAATCGACATCTCTTCTTCCTGTGTTGTTTTTCTCTGTGCTTCGTCCAGGAATTTCGCTCGCAGCTTCTGCGCTCCTACTTCGATGCAGTCAACCAGTAAAGCTTTTTTTTTTTCGGGGACTGCTGCTTTCCTTGATTGTTAAATGAAAAATTTTTAAGAAATTAAGCATTGAATTGAAATTGATATAAATGTTCTTTAAGGGCTATAGGTTGTGGCGCGCCTATACTTTTCTGACTCGCTCTGTCTCTCCTACCTACGCATTGCCAATGTTTGCAATTGCTGCGCAAAATTCGCTGGCACTCTTGTGACCAATTACAATTGTCCGCTAGCCCGAATACTGCCTATTGCCACATTCCTTCCTTAAGCCCCGTCACGGTGGTCTAGTGGCTAGGGTACTCTGCTGCTCACCCGCAGGTCGAGGGATCGAATCCCAGCTGCTGCGGCTGCATTTTCGATGGAGGCGGAAATGTTGTAGGCCCGTGTGCTCAGATTTGTGTGCACGTTAAAGAACCCCAGGTGGTCGAAATTTCAGAAGCCCTCCACTACGGCGTCTCTCATTATGATATGGTGGTTTTGGGACGTTCAACCCCACATGTCAATCAAATGATTCCTTCCTTAAGTTTTGTTATCGCCCTGTTACACTGCGAGTGATTCTCAGTGCAAACCGCTCCTGCAGTGTTTGAGAAGCTTGAGGACATTAGCAGATCATTTTGTTAAGATCACGCGCACAACGCGAACATTACAGACTATTCTGCAACCGAGGCGTACGCTAGCGATAATGCTGAAATATTCGACGAAAGATGTATAAATGCCGACGCGCTTCATTGCTTGTGAGTTGACGGACAGCCGACGCTCTGTTCGCCGCTGTCAGTGCCAGTATGGTGCTGTAATCCGAGTTTCTGTCTTTCACCCCCTAGTTTGGCCAAATCAACAGTTTACTATTCGACATACAGTCTACTACCTTCGGAAACGTGGACTCACTCGCTGCATTCCGTGCCGACCGGTTGTGCCCCCGCGATCTCCGACGACAGCGCAGCTCTGGCTGACCGGCTCGCCCTCCGCCATCTCCTGACGCCGCGAAGCTCTCTCTGAGTGATACCCCGTCCTCGGACTCCTTCGACCGTGTCCCCATTTCTATCTCATCTCAACTTCTCACTCTCTCTTTTAATCCCTCCTTATCCCCTTCCCTCGTGAGCCACTGTTGAGGTGCCCCACTCTGATGCAGACATTTACGGACTCACTTTAATCTTCTATTCTCCCCACCCCCTCTCTTCGGGAATGCCGTGACCACGAGATAATATGTAAGCTACGGCACAACCAATTGTGCTGGTGCGGCAATCTACGTAAACACATGAGAAATATAGCCAGCCCTTAGCCAATGGGGACCTCTCAGAGGAGTTCCTTAATTTGAATCAGATATCGGTTAGTTAGCACATGGGTAATATTATTTTGTTGACACCAAAGAAAACAAATAGATACATCGCGGGTAGAGCACAAAAACACACAAGAGAAAGAAACAGGACAAGCACTGGGTCCTGTTTTCTTCTTGATTTATATGCGGAATTTAACGCCCCAAAACCACCATTTATTATGAGAGGGGCCGTAGTGGAGGGCTCCGGAAATTTCGACCACCTGGGGTTCCCTTTAACTGACACCCAAATCTGAGCACACGGGCCTACAGCATTTTCGTTTTCATCGGAAATGCAGCCGCCACAGCCGGGATTTGATCCCACGACCTGAGGGTGAGCAGCCGAATGCCGTACCCACTAGGCCACCGCGGCGGGGTTGCTGTTTCCTTCTCTTGTCTGTTTTAAGTGTGAATACACTTTATAAGCGACCCCAAACCATCCACCGCTGTCGGCGGCGTCCGCAGTCTTCTCTCTATCTTTAAAAGAAAGAGGACTTGCCGGGCCGCAGCGCGACGCTCTACCGAATAAGCCACGGACGCGACGCTGATATCGGTGTCATTAACGCTCCTTATGTCCCCTCCCCCTTCGCTCGCTCCTCCGCTCTCCTCGCTCGCTGCAGCTGCGCGCGCACCCCTCTCTCTCGCGCGCCCGCTTTCTCTCTCAGTCTCCCGTCGAGAGCGTGTCGTGCGATGGATGTCCCGGAGGCAACGCTACCATCAACAACGAATGCAGAACAACCGAATGCCAGCACTGCACTCGCCGTTGGAGGTGACGTTACCGCGGTGATTTTGCCGACGTTGGAAGACAAGGCGGCGCTGGGAAGGGCTCGTGAGACCGAACGTAAGCCGGCGAAGCGTGCAGCGGATGCCGAACTGCGCGCTCGCGAGGCCGAGTGAAAGCGGGCGAAGCGTGCAGCGGATGCCGAACTGCGCGCTCGCGAGGCCGAGGACAAGCGGGCGAAGCGTGCAGAGGATGCCGAACTTCACGCTCGCGAAGCCGAGGACAAGCGGGCGAAGCGTGCAGCGGATGGTGAACTGCGCGCTCGCGAAGCCGAGGACAAGCGGGCGAAGCGTGCAGAGGATGCCGAACTCGCGCTCGCGAGGCCGAGTACAAGCGGGCAAAGCGTGCAGAGGATGCCGAACTTCGCGCTCGCGAAGACGAGGACAAGCGGGCGAAGCGTGCAGCGGATGGTGAACTGCGCGCTCGCGAAGCCGAGGACAAGCGGGCGAAGCGTGCAGAGGATGCCGAACTCGCGCTCGCGAGGCCGAGGACAAGCGGGCGAAGCGTGCAGAGGATGCCGAACTTCGCGCTCGCGAAGCCGAGGACAAGCGGGTGAAGCGTGCAGCGGATGGTGAACTGCGCGCTCGCGAGGCCGAGATGAGGCGTCAGCATCGAGCCGCGAACGCGGCCCAAGAAGCGGAACGACAACGCAAGCGTCAGGCGGAGAAGGGCGATGAAGGCCGGCGTCAAGACGCCACGCGCAATCGTCAACGGCGAGTGGACGTTCCCGAAGCCGTTCCAGCCAGTGAACATGCCGCGCGGGAGAGGGTGCGAGCCCTGGACTTTGCTCGTCCGGACGCGTCGTGAAGTGTAAATAAATAATACTTCGTATATAATGTATCTGTGTACAAATGCTTCATGACAAACAACACTTAAATTCATTAATTACACTTTAATCATCATCATCAGTAATAAAACTCCCAAGCATTTCCCCGAGGGTGAACTTGGTTAAGTGCGAATGCACGGGGTGATGCTATGATGGGGAGTAAAGTTAAAATTTGTTGGCATTCGCCAGTGAGTTAACGTAAACTCCCCCGTGTGATCAAATTGTGATTCCCAGGAACCATTACACCACAAAGGCACCATAGTGTGATTAATAAATATAATAGTGCGAATTAATAAATACCCCTCATAGCATCACCCCGTGCATTCGCACTTAACCATGTTCACCCTCGGGGAAATGCTTGGGAATTTTTCATTTTGTGCACTGCCCTCAATGAACAAGTTCCAGCTCGCCCGCTTTTCGTTTCTACTAAAGAAATGGTCCTCGGCTCACCCCGCACTGCGTAGAACAGAGAGCGGGAGGACGGTCAGAGTAACAGAATGGTTACCAAGGAATGAACAAGGCACTCGAGGAAGGCGGAGAATTAGGCGGAGTGGCGAAATTCAAAAGCTCGCATGAATATATTGCAATAAGCCCACACGGGGGTAATGTAAACCGGAGGTCTTTGGGACAGGCCATCGTCTTTATAAAACAGGCTGAGAAGGATTATGATGTTTCGTAACAGCCCACACCCCCATAGCCTGAGAGCGTTGTCTTCCTTCACATATATTCATTCATTTTACAGTGAAAGCTGTTATGAGATCACAACACGGTTTACGCGTGGCGCCGTAGTTGTCCGCCGCAGCCGCCGGTGTCCGTAACCACTATCGCACTAAATAAAAAATGCACTTAATAAAAAACACCGATTATTCAGTGGGGTTTGAACGTGGGTCAGCTGTGTGCCAGCCAAGTGTTTTATTATTGAGCCACGCCGGTGTTTGGGACTCGATCGCGAACTTGCCTTAGGCAGGCTTGATGTCGGGAAACGAAGGGTGTTAATATGAATAATAGAGCGTTTTAGAATAGCAAACGAAGCACCAGGCGTCCCACACACAATGCGAATAGCGTAACTAGTGGGTCGTCTAATGCTCCAACCCGTTACAACAGCTTGTTCTTGTTCACCCATTAACGCTGGTGCACACCCACTTTCAGGCACCATTCCTCATTGTCGCCAGCCATTGCGAAAAAAATTGCTCAAAATTTCTAGCATGTTTGTAGCGGATATCACGCTTCTCAGAAGAATGACGAAGGATGGCACCTTGAATGCCAGTCTACTACTAAAAAAAATACGATGTTTTATGACGTAGTGGGTACCCGGGGAGTTGCTTGTAGGAGTTACTCAAAGAATGTTAAGAAAATGCTCTGAAAGGCCACTCTTTCAGCTTTCGTTGTGGCAGTGCTGCGCGTTCTGCGCAGGCGTGGCGTTTTTTTTCTTATTATTCATATTTGGCAAAACAGAGGAAGCTAGGCTACGTTAGAGCCGGCTGTCCCAACATCATGATTGAAATGCACAAGATACACACCGAAAATACGTAAATTAAGAATAAAATAAGAAAAATAAACAGAGGCACTATGTACATATATACACTATAGGGC